>JAECUM010004423.1:0-102291 GCA_016617855.1 Megalonaias nervosa | reverse complement strand
ATTCGGAATCTCTCTCTCTCTCTCTCTCTCTCTCTCTCTCTCTCTCTCTCTCTCTCTCTCTCTCTCTCTCTCTCTTCAACAAGTTTTAGTTAGGCTTTTTCATAAACCTTGCATTTAGGTTACCCCCGCCCACACACACACGTGTCCGGGTAAAATTTATTGTGATTGAAAAATATTGTATTCATTATTCAAGCGCAGGTGGTTATTTAGTTATTGCTGTCCATGCTGATTTGATCTGTTGTCTCATATGGTTTGTTTACTTTGATTACAGTACGAATGATCGAATACATATTCAGTTAAATTGTCTTAAATTTGGAGTTTTATTCTCCGGAAGGAGGTTGCACACCTATATCTATATATGTTCAGTGATAGAACATGATTCATCCTTGAAAGTCATTGTAGGATTGCATTACGTTTTTATAATTATTTTTAGCATCTTACCAAGCTGGTTTTTTTGTGTCCTAGTTATTCGTCGCCAATGACATCTTTGTAACTAAAACATCAGCATGTGATAATTGTAAATTTTTTTAAATTCGTTGCGCAGCATAAACATTGCTGACTTTATTTTGAGGAGTTACTGGCCGATGTCAACCAGCAGCAGAGAGGGCCTCTCTGCTGCTCACCCTTACTCACAATGCTTTGTGTCAAGCGTTTGCTAGACAAAATTAGGGGTGGTTTACCCACCTCCCCGACCTTAGGTCTCTGTAGCTATTTATAAGGTTAACACCCATTTTGGGCCCTTTAAACCTCACACTTTGGACCCTGGAGTGGGATAATTGGGTATTTCCACGGATCCTGGGTTCGCCATCCTTTTACAACAGTGGAGACATTAAAACTAAAGGCAAGGTCTCTGGTTATGATAACCTCGCATGCAAGCCTTTTTTCGGCAGCCACTTTCAACCCAGCTGAAGAAGAAATCTCTGTTACCGGTTGTCCTTCAACATTTGTTTGAAGCAGTGGTCAAAACATTTAAGAATATTGTCCATATCCATGGCGTTATCATAGGAACTTTTCCACCTCTTTAGGTATGTTGTTTCTGGCATATCCAGGGTCTTGCTGGAGCACAGTAAGAACCTTGAGGGATATTTCCTGGAGGCAGAGCCCATGGAGGCATTTTGCTGACCCATCGCCAATTGATATAGGTTGGGGTGGTAGTGACTCGTTCTCTTTCCTGCAGTGTGTCCCTATTCTTTCGGTTCCAGTATTTGCCAGGTTGGACCTTATTCAGAAGAAAGTTTCGATTAATTGTCCACCTTTCGTTCTTAAACAAGTATCTGTGAGAAGAGTCTTTCAAGATGGAGACCACAGCCGCAGTCAGGAATAACATAAGACCCGGCGACTTGGTGGTATCCATTATGATGCGTACCTTCCCATCTCTATCTTTCCTTTTCACAGGAAGTTCGCTGCTCTTTGGTCTAGCCTCTACACCCAGAGTTTTGCAAGGGTTATGGGAATAGTTGCTTCACACTTAATGTCACTGTGAAGTCCTATCCTCCAATATTTTGACAATTGGTTGATCCACAATGGCCTATAGAGTCCTTAAGATTAAATCTGCGTCATTGTTAGTCAGTAGTAATCAGGATCATTGATTCAACCTAGAGAAATCCGTGCATGCTCCATTTGGAAACGAGGGCAGTGGTTTTGACCTCGAGGGATGCGTTGACAAAATAAGAAATTGCTGTGTGATGGTCTCCGACGACAATAATAATAATAATGAGGACTTTGTATAGCGCCTAATCTTTAGAAGCTCTAAGCGCTTTACAACATTTGACAACACTTAGAAAACATATATAATGATATGATTACAAAATGAAAACAAACACCACGAAATTAGAAACAGAAAACATGCTGTAAATATTTAAGGTAAGGATACATTATTAGGTCTGTAAGTCCGTTCTTGCAGTTGAAATAAGTGAGTTTTAAGAGCGTTCTTGAATGAGATCACTGTGTCTTTGTGTCTAAGTGCAGTGGGCAATTCGTTCCACGTTGCTGGGCCCAGGTATGCAGAAGAGCGTTGTCCATATGATTTCATTTTCATAGTGGGAATAATGAGAATACGAGTGTCCGAAGAGGAGCGTAAGTATCTTGCTGGTGTATACACATGGGTGAGGTCAGATAGGTATGTTGGACTGGAGCCCGTCAGTGAAACGTAGCACAGAGAACAAAATTTTGTGTTTAATTCTGGATCGTATGGATAGCCAGTGTAGGGTACAGAGCAGGGTAGAGGCGTGCTCTGATCGTGGTACTCTAAGGATGATCCAAGAAGCTGTGTTTTGAACGTTTTGAAGTGTCTGGAGTAGATATTGAGACGAATCAGACAGAATTGAGTTACAATAGTCCAGTCTTGAAAGTACTAAGGAACACACAAGTGTTTTAGTGGCATCAGCTGAAAGATACTTGCGAATGGAACTGATCCCAGAAGTTGAGGGTAATATACCTCAAGGGACAGGGAAGCACACATGCCCCTTCTCTTTGCATGGAGAACCTCCTTCGCTGGGCAGTATCAGAAGGGATTACCATCAGTGTTCGTCACATTCCTGGCAAAAATGATGTTTTGGCGGACTGTCTGACCAGGACGGGCAAGATAGTTATCACGGAATGGTTTCTGCACCAATCCGTAGCAGGTTCCCAGTTCATACATTTGGGGAGACCAATGGTAGACTTAACTGCGACAAAGCTAAACATCAAGCTGCCATTTTACGTTTCCCTAGTCCGAGACAAGAGAGATTGGGCTGTAGACGCTTTCATCCTGAAGTGCGATCGCCTATTCGCTTACGCCTTCCCACCCCTCAGGTTGATCCCACAATTACTTTACAAAGTAAGTACCTCTACTGCTCAGCTCATTTTGGTGGCCACCCTCTGGCCATTACGATCTTCTCGTCCTGCAGCTAGACAACCCATGACGTTGCCCAGAGAAGGGATAGTTTGTTACAGCGCTTGGGCTCTCCCCTACAGCACAATCCGCAGATTCTCTATCTTCACCCTTGGTTCATCTCAGATGATCTAAACGTCAGGACATGTTTGCAAGCAAGATCAACGCGTGCTTCGTTCAATTCAGGAGATGATTTCCGTCCTAGATCTGTTATGCCATGTGGAGAACATTTAGCGATTGGTACAGTAGGAAACATGTTAATCATAGCCATTTCTCTATTATTACATTTGCTGATTTTCTTCATTTTCTTTTCGAAGAGTGGCATTGGTCGGGTTCTACCATCAAGAACTACAGGGCAGTCTAATGTAACACACTCAGATATTCAAGGACAGGGCCATTAATACGGATTTTCACACAGCAGACCTAATCAAGTGTTTAGAGCTGTAAATACCTGCAGTCTCTATTGCCTCGATGGAATCTCGTGTGTCTTGTGGACTCTAACTAAAACAGGAACCTTTTGATAAACCTTCTTTCGAGAACATTATTCTCAAGATTGTTTTCTATATCTCCTTAGCGTCCTGAGACAGAGAAGCAAGCTTCATGCCCTACCCATAGAGCAAGACTGTCTAAGGTCTAATGGAAAGTATGAGTTGCTTATTTTTTATGCTGTCCAGATTTCTTGGCCCCAAAGGAGATAAATTGTGTATGCTCAATATCATTAGTTATTTATTGCATACCTGGACGAGACATTTCGGATGACTCTCACTTAGGGTGATGAAGAAGAAGATACATGTTGGTGTCAGTGGTTGAAATGTATTGGCTACTATGATTGTGACTGAGCAGAATGGTGTCTGAACAGAAACTTGAGTTCTCCACCCTCTACAGACGCCAAGCTTTGTAAATGGCTTGTACATGTAAAGAAGAAGCCTATCAGGTGGGGTGGGCTCAAAGGCGCAAGGGTCAAGCTCACTGCCTGAAAGAAGAAAAATGGTTATCACACAATAAATTGAGTTCACTAAGATATATATTACCAGACACGGTCGATTGCATGCACTTGAGATATGGAACAAGCCTGTCCATTTTTGGGGTTAGCAAAATCAACGATCAAGGTTGCTAACTGAAAGAAGAAAAATGGTTTATTCACAGTAACATTGGTTTTATATAGTACATACCTTGACCGAATCTATAAATGGCTTGCACTTGGGGCATGAAAAAAGCTTATTGACTTTGGGGTAAGAACATCATATGTCAAGATCACTGTGACTGTGACTGATAAAAGAAGAATATTACTTGCATAATATAGTATAGCGGGGCTTGCAATTAAGGTTTAGAAGAGGCCTATTGATCTGGGTGTAAACAGGTCAAAGTCAATATCATTGTGGATCACATACAAATGGTTTTGCATTGTAACATAGAAGTCCTTAGTCGAAAATTTGTGGATAGCTTGGACTTAGGGCATTAAAAAGAAATCTTTAGATAATGAGATCTAAGGATCAGATGTTATGGTCACTGTAGAGCTAACAAGGATAGGTGGTTTCTGCGCATTAAGTTTAATTCAAAACCGCATACCTTAACGAAACTCAAGGTCATTGAGACCCGGTGGTCACAAATCTCTAGAATGAACCATACCCAGCTAGAGCCAGTCTTGAGGACTGTTAAACATGGAGATGCATATATTGTGCTGTTCACGTTACTCTTTTTGATATTTAGTAAAATAGTGAACAAGACTTTGTTGTTTGGTTACGTTAATTAATGTCCATGTTTTAAGCGCTGAATGCTAGAGATTATAAGCAAATAATGTCCTTGTCAACTTGGATACCGTATTGAAAGCAATTGAGAAGTTTACAGTTTCAAATTAAATTTGTTCACTAGTCATCTAGCTCGTGTGTAGTAACGTTTAACGGCACATCATCACAGTAGTGGCCATATACTGGAAATTAAGGTAAAGTTCGAAAAATGTAGATGTGAAGAAATGTACAGAATCCTTCCGAAAATGTAAACTTGACTTATAAAGATGTAAAATATACTAGGTAATGACGTTAAAGTAATGAAACAGGTATATGAAATAAAAATGAAGGTAAAGCATGAAACATTATTAAAGTTTATCATTTAAGGTTTATTAAATTTATAGTAGTCCTGCTAGTTAGTTGCTAAATCGTTTTCAACCCTATCTGCCAACATTGCTAGCCAAAATAATATGGTGTGGGAAAGGTAGGAGGAACTCGGACCTACATTGTCACCATTATATGTGTATCTCACTGACATAGATTAAACTTTCTTACTTGAAATGTCTCATAGAAATTCATGAAAAATTCTTTTATCACATGACTACTGTTTGTTACGTTAATATAACAACATCATATTTTTTTATATATTATTTAATATGTAATAACATTCCATGACGTCACAAATGGTGTAATAACACCGTGCAAAAAAGGCGTTACGAAAAAGGCATCCACATGTATTCCAAAGTAATTTCCCTACACAAGTGTATGGCCTTGTCAAATAAACTTGGTGTTTTTCGTCATGCAGTTTTATACGTGTGCCCGTTTCAGATGAAAGTTATGAAATTTGTCAAATAATTTCAGTCTTTTGAAAGCTCTTTCATATATCCGACTTGTATACACAGGTCCCCATTATTCGTTAGAAGTACTTATAACAAAAATTTTTGACAGTTCCCGACCGTTCATGGGAAATTCTTACGACAGTCATTTAAACAGATCCCACGAGTTATATTAGCAGTTTTTTATTACAGATGTTTTAGAGAGACCCCAAATGTTCATGAGAAGTTCTTATAATAGACCCTTATGCAGATCCCAAATGTTCATTGGAAAATTTTCTTATAACAGATTTTTATACAGGTCCCAAAGCTTATAGGAAGTTCATTTTACAGACTAGTACACTGATCCCAAATGTTCAGAAGCTTTTATTACATTCTTTTTAGGGGCCCCGAGTGGCAGAGTGGCCTAAAGCGCTATCCGTTACGGATCACTGCCATTTCACCTCTGTCTGCGTGGTTTCGAATCTCGGATTCGGCCAATGTGGGTATGTGAGAAAGCTTGCCAGTAGCTTCTCGTGGGTCGGTGGTTCTTTCCGGGGTTTTCCCGGGTTCTTCCTCCACCATTAATATTGGCCGCCATGAATAACCTATCGTGTGCTGAAAAATGGCGTTAAACCCTACAACAACAACAACAACAACATTCTTTTTACGGATCTGAAATGTTCACGAGAAATTCTTATTACAGACTTTTACAGTTGTCCGACATATTCATGAGAAGTTCTTGTTAGACTTTTATAATTATCCCAGAAGTTCACGATAAGTTCTTATAAAAAGAGTTTTATGAGAAGTTCTTATAATAGACTTTTATACAGACTCCAAAAGTTCATGCGAAGTTCTTGTAACAGACTTTTATTCTGATTCCAAAAGTTCATGCGAAGTTCTTGTAACAGACCTTCATACAGGTTCCAAAAGTTCATGCGAAGTTCTTGTAACAGACTTTTATTCAGATTCCAAAAGTTCATGCGAAGTTCTTGTAACAGACTTTTATTCAGATTCCAAAAGTTCATGCGAAGTTCTTGTAACAGACTTTTATTCAGATTCCAAAAGTTCATGCGAAGTTCTTGTAACAGACTTTCATTCAGATTCCAAAAGTTCATGCGAAGTTCTTGTAACAGACTTTTATTCAGATTCCAAAAGTTCATGAGAAGTTCTTACAATAAACTTTTATACCAATTCCAAAAGATCATTTCAAGTTAACACCTGAAGTCATACGTAAAATACCAACTAGAGACAAAAAGGTATCCATTTCAAACGAAAGTTTAATTTACATTGAATAAAAAAACTACTAATAGTGGCTTCTTTCTTAAATTATTATTGTTTGATTTCACAAATATAAAATGAGATTGATGAATTGGTAACGTTTATTTCATAGATTCATGCCATTTCCTATACTGTCTTCCAAAAAATCCTGCATCGGTCATTTTGGTGATTTTCACTTGCGGCACCAAAGAAATTTTGTATTATAACGAGATATATATTTCCTTGTCAAACTTAAATTATCGTAGACAATATAGACAAATTGGCACAGTGTGAAGGGACATTTAAGGGTTCGTCCATTTATTCAAAAATTAGTGAACCTGTTTATGCAGTTTGTTTTGCAGTCATATATATTTCAGTTTTCTTTGTACAGTCTGTGATTCGTGAGGGAAAAATTAATCATCAATGTTGACAGTGTTTACATGCATGGCTATCCTTTCTGAACGTGTTTGGTGGCCTAAGTGTTTAGAGCGTCCGCCTCGGATTCGGGAAGTTGCGGGTTCGAACCCCGGCCGAATCATACAAAAGAACTACAAAAATCTACTAACAGCTGCCTCGCTTGGCGCTCAGTATTAAGAGTTTTGTGTTAGGACTGGTCGGCCTGGTGTCAGGATAATGTGACTTGGTGGGACATGATGCTACATGTCTGTGGCATGATACCCCAGTGTTAGACATAACTGTAAACGGCCATAATGCAGACATCGTAGCGATATGACGAAACATTGTTACAGCTACGTTAAAAATCCAAGTCACACACACACACACACACACACACACACACACACACACACACACACACACACAGACACACACTCCTGAACGTGACCAGTTGTTACCAAAAGTCATGGGGAAGTACTATGTAGACAAGATACTCAAAGTAAATTATCACGGTTGAATTATATTTTCTGTTGCCATCTCGAGCTTGCAGAAGCAGCAATTTTCTTTATATTTTGAATTTTGTTCTTGATGAGTTGAACGTAAGTGTGTTTGTGCCCCAAAATTCTGAATGGTAATGCACTTTTACAGTTAGCAATTTAATAAACTTGATATAGTAAATGTAATAAACTCAAGTAGCTCAAATCCGTTATGGAAGCATCCCATATAATTTGATATTGATTCAGTTAAAGAAATGGTAATTAATGTGTTTTTTTCATTAAAACTATTGGAGAAAAGGAATTGTAAAAAAAATGTACCCTAAAAACAAAACAAAAACAACACAACTTGAAACGACCAGCAACGACTAAAAACGTTTATAAAAATAAATCAAATTTAAAAAATAAAAAATAAAACTGTAATGACTCAATATCATAAATGCCCATGCTATTTACTGCATATATTCCAAACCCACCTTAACGACCCCCTTTTCGTTAAGACCCCCAGAGTGATCCGGGGGTCTTAATGAAAAATCAAAAGATATAATGCGTTCTTTTGTATTGATGGCATATATAAAGTTTGGTTACATCATATTTGAAAGTGTCATTGTAATTGCAATTTTTATAATCTGGCATTTGACCCTCTGCTGAGGACATTAGGGACGCAAACTAAGAATGGCGCCTTCTTGCAGATGTTCAGCCTCTCCCAATGACCCAAGGAGTGCAAGCTTAGGATGGAATCCCCTTTATAGATGGTTACTCCCTCCGAGATACCCAGGGATGCAAAGACAAGATATCACCCCTCTTGCAGATCACCCCCTCCTCCAAGTGATCGCAGCTATGCAAGCCAAGACAAATCCCATAACCCGAAGTGTTGGAATATACATTTTCGAAGTCGGACAAGTAAATTTTCAAGGCACTAGTCCGGACAGAAGCTGTTTCCTTTTATAAACAAGTTGGGAAGAGCTAATTTTTATACTTCAATCTCTTTATTTACGTTCTTCTGCCCTCCTGGCATACGAGTGTTTAAATCTACCTCCATTTATCCATTCACACACTGTTATGCTACATTAAGTGGTCATTGGCAACCAGATTATCAGCCAATGAAAACACTTCAAACAAACAAATCTGGCTTGATTAATTAGCGGTGGTTGAAACAACCTTCTTATACTGTGTTTACTGAACACAGATACAGAAGAGAGCATCGCCATTTGATTTAAATCGGCATAGTTAGTGGAAAAGCGTATTATGACAATAACAATAGTTTATTGATAATGTAAGCCATATACCCATAATACTACAGTTACACAACAGTGTTGCAATTAGGTAGAGCGTCAGAATGCAAATAGATTTAACACAGTGAGGTAAAAAAAAAAAGGAAAGACAAAATATAGAAATATATGTAGAAGATGAAACAGAACTAGCATTATATGACTACATAGTTGTGCTCTTCCTTATAAGTGGAGAAAAGAAAGAGAAAAAAAAAAGAAAAAGAAAAAAACAATAAAATAATTTAGTTACGTGTACATTTGACTTTTCTGTGGAATGCTGACAAGACTTATTGTGCGAGTTACGATATTATGAAATTGTTGTTTGACTTCATTAGCGAATAGATTTCTTCACTTGGATGTTTTTTACTAAAATATTCTGGTATGAATCTGTTTCTAAGATCTACATAAAAAGGGCGTTGTAAAACAGTGATATTCATCTTCTATTTCGCTTGTATCACATAGCATAAATATTAGTTGATGGGGGGGGGGGCCATTATGCCCTCTTCTATAGCTAAATTATGAGAGGAACAACGGATTCTACTGAATGCATTTTGTAGATGGGTAGGTAAATTAATGGTTGTATAAAACTAAAGGAAAAAATTAACACAAAATATGCTATAGTGATATGCCTTGTGTGATTTATTTACAGCTGAATACTTTTTCATCTTCTACATCATTTGCAAATCATCTATAGCCAAATCCATATTTGAATAGTATGTCTTCAATTTTCGAAACCCATGTAACTGTAGCCGACTTTTCCATTTCCTTCAGAATAATGTATCATTGTCTTGGATATCGGTTATCACCCATTCTAATCAACCGAATCCAATACTTAATACATTTACAATAATAGCTAAAACGAAGTGGTAGTCTTCCGCAATTTCCTTGTGGTAGAAGGGAGTGTGTATGTCTCGGAAGGTTTAGAAGTCTTTTGCAGAATCATGCATCTTAAATTCAATTGTATGTGAATTTTCATACCCCCAAATTGCAGGTGTGATCATAGCATCACATAGTTTGAAAGCTTCTGTCACGGAAAATTTTGCCTAATTATTTTAAATAATACTCACTATATGAAGAGGCTTGTTTGCTTGAATTGCGAGTTCTTGCTTTGCGTTCGCCCATAAAAGTTTAAGGGTGAAATGTAATCCAATGTATTTATACATAGATACGGTTTGGATTGTTTACCCTTACAATACCACTTTTCATTACTCAAAAATGTCCACTGTTTCTGAATACAATAATTTTGGTTTTATCTAAATTGACACGCATTCCATCGTTTTAACAAAATATCTCCACACTATTAATTTGCCTTTGTAAAGAACCGACTGAGTCAGCACAGTTTGAAACGTCATCAGCATACAGAAGCAAAATAATGTCAGACATGCCTTGTGTAATAAAGATACCATTATGAGAGTTTTGTCGGAGTCTGATATTAAAACATTTATAAATAGATTGAACAGAAGAGGACTTAATATGCAGCCTTGCCTGATGCCAATTTTACAGTTGAAGAGATTTGTATATTACCCATTCATCTGCACACATGAGCTTAGATTTTTATTTGTACATATAGTCTAGAACTTGATTGAAACAGCTTTCCACTGATACTTTTGTTGACTAAGCAAGTCAGTCATTTTTACATGATCAGTGTAATCAAAAGCCTTGGAAAAGGGTACGAAAATACGATAAAAACTACCTCATTTTTACTTAAGTATTTCTAAACCATTGCTTGAAGCGAAGAAAAGATTATCTATTGCTGAGAAGTCTTTGCGGTATCCTGTCTGAGCTTCTTCACTTGTATTATTAACTTAGCACCACTGAATGAGGCGTTGGTTTAAAATGCTGGTAAAAATCTTACTCAAAATATCAATGCAAGAGATACCCCTGTAATTATTATGGCCATATGAAGAGCCTTTTTTGTCTACTGGGAAGATAATGCTTTCGCGAAAGGCACTTTATCAACATAAGTGTCCGTTTTTTATGGACTGTCTAAATGACGGTCATGAGTCTTTAATTCTTATTATCGATCAACTTCAACGAGGGTTTGAAAAGGAGAGACCTATTTTTGGCATTTAAACGATAAAATGTGTGTTACGATCACTTTAGTGGAAGTGGGTGTCAAAGGAGGTGATCTTTTCTATGTGTATAACATGAGTTTATTAAATATTTTCACAAAAAAGGTTATAAGAAAGGTTCAGAGTAGGAACATTCACGTAAACATGGAAGGATAAAATGTGAGGCTGCCGCTGAGTCTGGGATAACTATTCCTTCAGAGAGACATAAGCCAGGTTCTGTGGCAGCAGAAAAATGTCAAATACGATACAACTAGGAGACCCGAAATTTTCAGCCACATTGTGTTGATAATTAGCCATGTCTTGCATTAATGGACTTCAAAAAAAAAAAAATGTTTTGCAGTTATTGCAAACTTTCCCAAATTGGCACAGGCTGGAAATTCAGCCGTGTATTTCTCAATGGAAATGACGTATTCACGATATAATTAAGCGAGTCTCGTAGTAGGATTGGACCTCGTAAAGCCTATGTATGCATGACCCAAGCCATCATGTGTAGAAAAATCCCTGAAGTTGGAGTTGCTTACATTCCATTAGGAAAGGCCATTTTAAAACTAAATGAGAATGAAAAAGAAAAAGAAGTGCAGTGAGAGCTCTCTTTAACACAGTCGACACCCAAACCCAACACTGAAAAATATTTTTTTTTTTTAATGGAAATGCTGTGCGCACTCGAGGAGAAGAACGGTTATAAACTTGGTGCTAATAATAACAGATTCGGGCAAGACACTTCGTTCTATCAAATTGAGCTAGTCTTGAGAGAAGAAATTAGGGAAGGTCTGAATTCCAGTAAATTCATTTACATTATTGCGAAGAAAGTACATATATTATCATATCGGTGCAATAAACAGTGTATGTAAAATATCTTAACAAAAGTTGACAGTAATAAAAACTTAAAAATGTAAGCCCTTTGAAGAAATGAATATGCTGTTGGTTGTTTCGCTTGTTTTTGATGGGTTTCGTGTCGTCTACTCCGTATTAGATAGAGTTATGGTTCTTGCTGACTATCTTCATATTTTTAAATAAAAGAGGATCCTTAAGCACCTCCTGACCTTGGTTTCCTAACATAAGCTTATTTTAGACAACTGTAGTACGTGTGCATGGAGTCCATTGTGATACACACGTCGCTAATGGACCGTCCATTTTGTTATTTGTTTATTGAATTTTGTATTTGTTTTTTTTTATACCTTTGGTTGGTTGGTTGGGGGGGGGGGGGCTAGGATTTCTTTCCAACGGAGATAATTTTTTGTCAGATAATATAATGGGTATTGTAACTTGTTATTTTCAGGCCGAACTTTATTTTCTTAGAAAAACCGACTAACCGACTGCCCCCTCCCCACCCGGTCCCTCGAAAAATTAAATTTTTGTTCCCCAGTACGGCTATAGTACGTGCAAAATGGGCTTGTAAGTTTGTTCTTGTCTAACACCGTAATTTTAGTTTCATTATTTAACAGCATTTACAGTTGGTCTTGAAATATATGGACGTTATTCAATGGACATTGGTTGAGCCATAATTAACTGCATTTTTATAGATTCGCATGCACCCATGGAGTTTTGTAAACTCTGATGTTTTTGTTTCTCAAGTCAGGAAATTTGATTTTACAAAAAATATTTCTGAGCACAATACTGGTATCTGTTAAGTAGTATTACGAAAAACTAACTTCATTCTCTTTTAGTTCATTTTATTTCTTTCTTTCTTTTTTTGGGGGAGGGGAGGAGGGCGGGAGATTGAGTACACGACTTTAGTATGGCATCTATTATTATTATTATTATTATTATTATTATAGTAGATGCTCAGTAACTGCAATTAAAATTTATACATAAAGTGCAAGTTTATCGTTGTACTTACAAGCAAATACTCATAGTGAATTTTTGTACGAAAACAGACTGGAATAATTTACAGGAAGGGTTTTACAAAATCATAATTTAAACGCGCTCTTTGCCAGTCTTAACGGACTGTATTTTGCAACATGCATTGCTCTTTTCGTTAATTTTCTAATAGGGCTTCACATTTATGACGTATATTTGCATGATTTGGTTACTTGTATTCCTCAGCAGTTCATTTCATATAAAAGCACAAGGCAATAAATTACTTTTCCAAGTGTTTGTTTTTGTTATCCGTAATATTAGTCACTTCTTGTGAATGGTCCATCTTAAATGTGTTCCTTTAGATACCATTTGTCATTGAACTGAAATATAAAATGTAAATCATTTTTGTGTTACTTTCATATTTTTGCTTTAAATGCTAATATCAATGTGTAGTAAGGAGATCGATATTCAGATTTTAGCAATTTCAAGGTCTAGATGGTGTGCCGTGTTCTGGTTCAAGAATATTGTTGCTGCTCCCTTAACTGTTTAAATCTATACTACTAGCAGACGTGTTTCCCCAAATTATGAAGCAATATTCCACATGTATGTCTGCATTATATAATAAATTGTAGGAGCTGGGTGGGAACACATATTCTGTGTAGTAAATTGCTGAGTTGAACGCCGAACATGTACTGTATTCCCTCTCTGTAATGCAGTCGATGGGAGCCATAGACCATACCGCATTATAGTGAGTTCACCTTACAAGGAAATTATATAGTTTCGGTGGGGTCCATGACCATACTCGTGTTATAACAGGATCTGTGCTGTAATGAAGGTCGCTGTAGTGCGAGAATGCTGTATAATCAACTTGCTCCCTCCGGTTAAGACTCCTATCAAAAAAGTTCTAGAAAGGTACTGTTTTCGAAATAAAAAAGGAATGGGGTTTTTTATGATTGCCATCGATCCGCTGAATTTACTCTAATTCATTTTTCTTTCAAAAAAAACACTGCACACAAGTTCCTGGCTGATCATCAGTAATGTTCCACATTAATATGCCGATTGTTTGCCAGAGGAAGGAAATGGAAGAAAAAGCAGATCAATATATAAATCTCTCTGTACAGTGATTTATATTTTACGCTAAAGGGCAACAACAATCATCAGAGCGGGAACAAATCCTTATTAGAAAATAATTTATTAGAATGGGAAACAAGAATTGTATTATAAACTATAGGAAAACAATAACATTGTTCCCTTGATGCAATAATACTCGGTATACTAAAGCTATTCGTAAACTGCAGGTAGGGTCTTAGATCATTTTAAATAATTTAGAATTTTCATTTGTTGATTCTACTTCGTTTCACAGAATTTTAGTTCTTAGCTAATGTGAACCTGTTAGTTACCTTTAGGAATGTTTCATTCACATGCGTCATCTTCAAATTAAGATACAGTTTCTTTAAAATCATTTTTTTTTCTTGAAAAAATTTCATAAAGATTGACAAATACCTTTTCTGTGTGTGGTGAAAATGTAATGAAAATTAAACTTTAAATGTTGAAGTTATTAGAATTTGAAATGGTATGTTATACGGTACAACCCACAGAGGTGGTTCTCTGATTATGAAAATATTTTGATTTATGCAAAGTGTATGAAAGAAATAAAAATAAAAGAACATTGCCATCTGTTTCCTCTCCAATGATGCGGTTAGCTCAAAATATCAAATTGTTTTTACGGCTGACTTCTTGGACTTGGCTGATAAACAGAAATGTGTGTTGTTTGATCGCCGTGAAACACGCATCATTATGTGTTTGTTTGTTTTTCGTTCTTTTAATTTTTTGGTTGAGTTTTTTGTTGTTTAGATCGGCAGTTTCTTGTGCCAGTAGGATGCAGAACGTTATACATTGACCTACACATATCAGTTTTAGTCATAAATCCAGTAGTTAGGGGAGGGGGCTTGAGTCTGTTGTTTTTCCTCGTTTTGTGTGGTTTTCTCCATTTTCCTATTTATTTGAAGTTTACGCGTTTTAAAACATTCCAAGTAAATCTTTAGTCTAATCATGTAGTGTCGTTGTTTGGATCTGTGACTGAATTTGTTTCTGTGCGTTTTTTTAAAATTTTTTTAAATCGTATTTGCTTCCTGCATGCCTACACGACCTAGCCAAAATGAAGCTTTAAGATGGCTTCCTGCATGCCTACACTACCTAGCCAAAATGAAGCTTTAAGATGGCTTCCTGCCTGCCTACACGACCTAGCCAAAATGAAGCTTTAAGATGGCTTCCTGCTGTACTCTATGATCCTGCCTATTGATACAGTCACTGCTGGAGCTCAAACTGTACTTTGCAGTTCAAAGGCTGCGATGTGCTGTTCAAAGAGAGTTTTGAGATGGATGGCCTCTGATATTTACAATATTTACTTACATGCAATGAACCCCCAACTTGAATTAGATTCAGAAATACTGTTTCAATAACACATCAGCAGATCGAGGCCTGTAATGTTTACTTTGATTATGAACTTCATGCGAAAAGTCGGTCGGCTGTATCCAGTGCATATTGAATTGGCTGACAAATCCTGGGCATTGTCGTTCGTAGCTGGCTACCATTTCCACATTAGCTTAAATATAGTACGCAAAACCCATCTTTGGATTATTAGTAAATGCTTTTATGGACTGTGACTTTGATAAAAGACATCTCATTCAAAATCTAAGCCAGATTTATCATCTCTTAATTGGCCCTTTTATAAAAGTTTCATGTGCAAGATTGTTGATCAGTCTTGGGTAAGGAGATACCAGAATCTGACAGGCAATGCTGATCATTTGTGCTTTGGCAAAGTTTCAGTTGGTTTTATTGGCACCAATTCAGTTTGCTGTAAAAGAAGATCAAATAGCCCAATTAGCCCAGAAAGAAGTTATAAGTAGTTACTAGTACCACTCCAGTCATCAGTATAGATTTGTATCGATTTCTGATGTAGTACTCGCTCATTATGACACTGTCCATTTAGCCATGGGCTAAATAGTGAGACCGCCTTATAATAAAGAATATATATATATATATATATATATATATATATATATATATATATATACACACACACACACATTGTTTATATACAGTTCTTCTGGTAACTTCAGAAGAAATAATTGTTTGCCAAAGTCATTAAATGAAACACTGTTGTCATTCGGTGATGCGAGATTGCCAATTTGTGTCACAGTATTGATGAAACAACATAATGTTTTAAGAGTTATAAAAATTCGATTATAAATTTCCCGAATGATTGTAAAATCCACAAAATTACTGATTCCAGCACAAACCATTATACAACAATTTGTTTTAAAGAAGCTATAGGCGTGGTCACGCTGGTATTGTATGCATTTGTATATGTCATGGAACAAATGACGCCTAGGTTTCAAAGGTCGCTTTCCTTGGTCTTGTTAAACATTTTGTACCATAGAAACTGTATAAGACTTCACACGTAAATGCAAATGTAAATTGGTCACAATTCTATTGGGATCGGTCATATGCAGTACACAACTGAGATCTGCTGATAGGTCTGTTAAATAAATGCATGATTACTTTGTGAATAACGGTATAAAAAAAAATCCTTGAAAAGTTTTGAATTTGTGATTTTAATATTGAATACTTGAGTTGTCAGCAGGAAATACCTATGACGTGTTATTTAAAAAGTTACGTGTTCAGAAGACAAGGTTCTATAATGTCTCATGATTGCTTTGTTTGATTTTCGCATTATTGGGTGCCCAAATTGTCTCTAATTGAGAGAGAAGCCATTTACCAATATATGTGTTTACAGCCAGGAAGTTGAAAGCACTGCTGAAATATTGATTGACTTAATTCCGAGGTTAGTGTTTGAAAAAGGCACAGCCGAGAACAGTACAGTTAAATAGTACATTAATGTATCCTCTTAGCACTTTGGATGTCAGCCGTGAGCGGCAAAAGGTTTAGCAGTGTTTTCTTTGACAGATTTTGTCTGGTTTAAAGTGAAATTTTAGCTCAACACTTGACAGGATTATAAGATTGGCTTCAGTGTCATGAAACTGGGAAAACAAAAACAAATTACATTTAGGAAAGTCGGGAGACTGGAGGATGATGGATTTGTTGTACTATGATCAGTTGTTATCGGTTCTTGTTGAATTATGAGTGGACATGTGGAGAGGTAAATATAAACATGTGAGATGGAGTTTCCTGTTGAATAGAAATGACATTTATATTATATAGCCGTGTATTTGTTAATATTTATGTATGTGGAGGCTGCATTTACTAAAGATACTTGGTGTTTTAAATTGATTGAGTTTAACTTTTCTCGGGAATATAAAATTTTTCTCTTGTTATTTGACATTATCTCATAACGATGTTTTGTATCTTTGTAGCTAGTTTTTTTGTAGGATTTTTTTTAAATATAAAAAACATAACAAAAAATTAAATATATTGATTCTGTTTGCTATAGTATTTCCCTGTTTTTTTATTGTTGCTTCTTTTGTTTTTAAATATTTTATTCTTGTCTGTTTTGTATAGGATTTAAATTCTAGCCCATTTATCATTTATAATTGATATAGAATATCACCTTAACATATTTTTGATCAAGTTTTTTGAATTTATTGTAAATAAAGTTTGAATCTGGGGCTCTGCATGAAAAATGGGAGTAACATTTTTAAGTCTTCATTTAGATTTTTGAGGAAGCTGTAGTGTAGTATCCAGTGGAAATGGACAATTTACATCCATAAATGATTTTAAGAAACAACAATCGGAAGAATCAGAAATTGTGATTCGTTAGCATTTTTCTCTAGATGAGAACACTTGTTCAGTTGGGTACACAGTTTTAAAACTTTAATATCTTATTTAAGGTAGTCTGTTTTTGTGCATTCAGCTCTTACTGCGTAGCGCCAAATGATTCGATCATGTATATTGTGTCGCTGTTTATATGCCGTCACTTTTTACATAGAAGTATAATGGCACTGAAAGCTCTTGGAGAGATTGGACTTGAAATGACATGGTTGCGACTTCCGTCTCTTATTGAATAACGAAAAGAACAAATTATTTACGTTTGCTGGCGCTCTACAGTTTCTTATTTCGCATAGGGTTAGATTTTTAAAGAAAAATAATTTCCCAGGTTTTCCTCACAGGTTATACTGGTTATTTAAAAAGAAGGCATTGCATGTCGAAGGTATTGCTAAAATAATCTTTAATTCCCTTAATTTTTTTGTGTATGATTGATATGTGTAATTTGGGTTATATAGTTTACAACCTGGCAGTACTTTAGATGTGGACCTGTAAAAGAAAACTCGGCTTGGTCATTTCATTCCTGGACTTTAGAGGTAAATTGTATTACAGAAAAGCCGGTAACTTTGTTTTATTTTGTAAATATATTTCGTAATTCATCCAGTGCACTTTAAGATGGTATTGTTTAGTCTGGCAAAATTCGTTTCCCTGTTTGAACAAATGACTAACTGCTAAAGAGAGTGTGTTTTAGACTAATTCAGGCTGATTTTTCGAGCACATGGTAGCAATCATTTTGGTTTGCTGTGTGCTTAGATATGTAGAGTGTTCTAAATTACAATGTCCAAAACAATTGTAGCCACAGTACGTGAAAGTAACATATTGGTATGCCAGAATTCTCTCCATTGTGCATGATACAAATGCAAACAGCTTCGCCTTCCACCTGTCACTCCCTCAGAAGTTCATAATATCTGTAGAGCGCCCCCTCAGTTAGTGGAGCGTAAGACTTGTAATGCAACCTGGGCCAGAGGCCGGCGACCTAGGTGTATTTTTGGGAAATACTCTTAGCTCCCATTTCCTCAGCATGGTATATCCAATAATATATCTAAAGTGCCGTTAAAATCCAACGAACCGAGCTGCTCTTGCATATTTGGCTGTTAGGCGGATGTTAAAATGGTGAGTAACATCGGGCCTGCCTGGGCCTCTTGCTAATTACTTCTTCAGCTATTATTTTATAGGCTATTAATGACAGGATACTTTTCTCCATACTTTTATGTAAAGGTTCTTAATTGTGAAAGCATATTAACTACGAATATCACAAGAAAATTCATATCCACCGATACATTTTAATCGATTTTGGTTTGCTTGCACCTTTAGCTATGTAAATAGCATCAATTATTTAAAACATTAAATACGCCAACATTTCGCTTGCGATCATCGTTAAGCGGTAAATACTGCAAATAGTTAACTATATATTTACCTTTGGTGATCATGAATTTTAAATAGAGTTCTGGTAATGCAGAGGATTGGGCCAGGTTCAGCTCTAGCTTTCTTTTCCCCAAAATAGCAAAACATTTTGAGCTCGCAATTCAAACTCTCTACTATTAAATTAGAGATGTTCAAAATCTGTAGCAAGAGAAAAAAATTATAAATCTACGTATGGTTCCTCGCTATATTAGATAATGAATTATATACACACTTCAGAGTTATTGTATCTAAACAAGTTATGTTAGTCACAAAAGTACTTTAAAGTATTGTATCCATAGTATAGTATCGTGTCACCAATGAAGAAATACGGCAAAGGATCAGACAAGCCATTGGGCCTCACAAAGACTTCCTGACCACAGTGAAAAAAACGTAAACTGCATTGGTATGGGCATGTCTCACGATCATCAGGACTTGCCAAGGCAATCCTGCAAGGCACTGTTCAAGGAAGAAGAAAGAGAGGCAGGCAGAGAAAGAGGTGTGAAGACAACATTCGAGAGTGGACAGGCTTGACATTGAGCGAATCACTGAGAAAGACGGAAAATCGAGAGGAATGGAGGAAGCTGGTTGTTCGGTCTTGTGCGGTGCCCAACTGTCTACCAGACTACGGGACTGATGATGATGATGATGATGATGATGATGATGATCCATAGTAACAATTTAGTCATACAAATACTGCAGTGTAGTTTACTTCCATAGTAGCTTTGTTAGTTACAAAAATACACCAGTGTGCCATCTACAGCGACGTTGTTAATCACAAAAAGACTCGAATGAGCATCAACAGTACCTTTTTTAGTCACAAAATACCCCCGAGTATTGTGTTGTCAATGACTTTGTTAGTCACAAAAGTACTCCAGTGTTGTATCAACAATAGCTTGTTAGTCACAAAATACTCCAGAGTATTGTATCAGCACTAACCTTTTTAGTCACAAAAGTACTCCAGTGTTGTATCAACAGTAGCTTTGTTAGTCAAAAAAATAATTCAGAGTATTGTAGCAGCACTAACATATTGAGTCACAAAAATTCTCCAGAGTATTGTATCAACAGTAGCCTTGTTAGTCTCAAAATACTCCAGAGTATTTTATCAACAGTAGCTTTTTTAGTCACAAAAATACTTCAGAGTATTGTAGCAGCTCTAACATATTTAGTCACAAAAATTCTCCAGAGTATTGTATCAACAGTAGCTTTGTTAGTCTCAAAATGCTCCAGAGTATTTTATCAACAGTAGCAGTTTTAGTCACAAAAATACTTCAGAGTATTGTAGCAGCTCTAACATATTTAGTCACAAAAATTCTCCAGAATATTGTATCAACAGTAGCTTTGTTAGTCTCAAAATTCTCCAGAGTATTTTATCAACAGTAGCTTTGATAGTCTCAAAATACTCCAGAGTATTGTATCAACAGTAGCTTTGATAGTCTCAAAATACTCCAGAGTATTGTATCAACAGTAGCTTTGATAGTCTCAAAATACTCCAGACTATTGTATCTTCTTGTTAGTAAGAAAATACTCCAGTATGTTGTCTCAACGGTGGCTTTGTTAGCCACAAAAATAGAAAAGAGTACTGTATCAGCACTAACTTTGTTGGTCACAAGTGCAGCTTTGTTAGTCACAAAAATAACCACCCAGTGTTGATGTGGTGTTAGTCGCAGAAATACTCCAGAACATTCTGTGCACAGTAACTCTTTATTCTGAAGAGCATTTAAACACGAAACTCAAGGACAAGCTTAGGGTCCCAGATTGTTACATTACTTAAATAAGTAATAATTATTATTTATTTTTTTTTTTTTTACAATTTTTGGTTCATCTCCTTCCTCGCTGAAATTCGTGGACCCTGATCTTTCTCCATAGTGATTATCCTGATTAACGAATAATGCATAAGATACTGCGTTGATAGTTTTCTGAGGATGTGCGAAACCATGCCAGGGTGTCTGGAAGATCTTTAAAGGGTGTACGAAACCATGTCAGGGAGTATGGAAGATCATGAGACATCTTTAAAGGGCGTACGAAACCATGCCAGGGTGTCTGGAAGATCTTTAAAGGGTGTACGAAACCATGTCAGGGAGTATGGAAGATCATGAGACATCTTTAAAGGGCGTACGAAACCATGCCAGGGAGTATGGAAGATCATGTGACTTCTTTAAAGGGTGTACGAAACCATGCCAGGGTGTATGAAAGATCGCGCGACATCTTGGAAGGGTTTACGCAACTGTGCCAGGGAGTATGAATAATCATGCGACATCTTCATATGTTGTACGAAAGAATGCCAGGGTGTATTGAAAATTATATGCCATCTTCAAAAGGTGTATGATGCCTTTATGGGGTGTATGGAAAATAATCTGACATCTTTATAGGGTGTATGACCAATTTTCATGGAAACAGGATTTCAAGATCGCAAACGTAGCCACTTCGAAATTATAATGACGTGTAACTAACAAAAACAGAATTTCTTATTTTTATTTGTTACTACAAAATTTGCATGAATTTTTTTAAATAGCATTTTTATCGTTCTTGGTCACAAGCTCGAAAATCATTAAGGGCAGAATAAATTGAAAGACAGATTGCTGCCATTTTTTTTCTTCATCAGTTACGATTGGCAGGTGTAGTCAGTGATTTACATGATACAACAATCTGATCAATAAAATCACTTTATCAGATTTCGAAAAGGCACGAAAAGTGTTGAAATATACATTCTCAAAATGACGCATGCCGAAAGTTGAAGATGGCAATCATCGGAATGAATCACGCGCGCGCGTACGCACACACACACACACACACACACAGAGATTCCTAATTAAGCACCAACATCTTATTAAAATGTATAAATTTGTTTTAAATCAACTAATCTATTCCAGTAGTACATGATACATGTGCATTTCAAAGCATATTTAAAAAATTCTCTTATCAGCATACGTTTTCAACACCGTTCAGTGTGTGTGTGTATGTGTGAGTTTTGGATTTATAACGTAGCTTGAACAATTTTAGTAATATCGCTTCGATGTCTGCAGTGTAGCAGTTTACAGTGATGTCTAGCACTGGGGCATCATGCCACAGACATGTAGCATCATGTCCCACCAGTCACATGTTATCCTGACACCAGGCTGACCAATCCTAACACTAATCTCTTAATGCTGAGCGCCAAGTGAGGCAGCTGTTAGTACCATTTTTATAAGTCTTTGGTATGACTCGGAGGGGATTGGAACCCCTGATATTCCGCATCCCGCAGATGCTCTAACCACTTAGGCCACAGGAGCGGTCAACACCACCGTTAAATCTTTGCACATAAAAATATGTCAGGGATTTATCTTTTGGGTACAGATTGTGTCTCAACGCTTTTGACATTTTGTATTTTGTCCATTGGGATTGGGGTCGGTGAAGTAGAGGTGATTTCACTTAAATTAACAAAGAAAATTAAAAAAACTCCAGAGACAGAGGTCTCTCAAGGCTGTGACCTGGCATGTGTTATTATTGGGCAAGTCTTAACACATATCATCATTTTGGAACCTCTGGACCATGCACCAGGGATATTTTCCTTCTCTCTCTCCCCCCGCTTTTTAAAAAAAAAATCATAACGTAGAAAATATTGTGATCCTTCTGCTGGTTGGTCCTAAATGAAAATAGTGCCACACGGACAACAAATGTGACCGCCAAAGCAGCAGTCTTAAAAACTTCGTTACAGCTACTCCTGAGAGGATGGTCATATCAAATATGGAGATGTCAGTGCAAGAATTATTATGATGTCCAGTGGGTGCTAATTGAAAATGTTGTCGATCTAGCATCCAATATGGCTGACAAAGCAGCCATTTTAAAAATCTTTTTAATACTACTCCTCTCGAATGGATGATTCGGGTTTTCACCAAAAGTCTGATGATGATGATTAGCTGGTCCTAAAAGCAAATTGTGTACTATTGACATCCACGATTCAAAATGGCCACCACGACGGCCATGTTGAAAATCTTGTTAACACTAACATACTTGAACTATTTCATTGGATCTGAATGCAGACAGTGATCACCAAGAAGTCTGCACAGCGTGGGATTTATGAAAAGTGTGCCTAAATGACTTTGGGATCAAATTTAAGGAACTTGTTTGTATTCTTGTTCTTGTTGTGTTTGTCAACACGGTGAATTGTAAATACACAAGAGAACTTGAGCAGACTTTGTATTTGGTTGCATTCCAGTGAACAAATTGATAGCACACTGATATCGATTTTAAAGACGAAGGTTTTGGTTGTATTGACTTGATAGCGTGATGACGCAAACAAGTACGAATGGATTTTTTTAAAATCAAACCCAGCTTGTGGATGATTCGAAGAATACTTGAATGATATGCCACTTAAATAATTTTGTCCACAAATATAGATTTAACCAAACTCACTGTCTTGCTGTATCTTGGCATTGAGATAAGTTGATTGATATTTCTTTTTATCCATTAAAGATTCTACGTCATGACAAAGACTCTTGCATTATACTTAGAGATGTTGTGTGAACATTTTAACTTAGACATGTAGGAAAAAAGTTGTGTTACTAAATTTGGTATGGCGGAGTTTTCAAAGAATATTTGAGATGGTTTCAGTATAAGCGGTAAAGAGAATAAAAGGACACACAAGATACTGATGTTAGATTTCTGGACATTTCCTCTACCAGTGATGTTCCAGTTTCTTTGAAGGACTCTTTTATGATCAAAATTACTTTGTTAAATTGACAGCATTTATCGTTAAAATTTTCACATGTAGCTTTTTTGGTCGAGCCAACATTAGTAGGCTGAAGATATGACAGTCACTTTACCGATTGTTGCGGTGGCAAAAGAGGCGTCAGCAGTTTGTCAGGGTTTTGATTGAGATTTGGGTATGCATATATTTCCCAAACACCTCTATAGGTTTCCATCATATTTGACATGAATAATTATGAAGCTAGGATTGTTCGTTTTATGATATGCTCGCTTGCCCCTTTTACCTTAGTGTCAGTGTCAGTCGCATACAATTTGCATTGGACTTTGGCTAAACTATGTTCATGTGGTTATATTAGCAAACCCTCATGATAGACTCGCAGCATATTTAGAATAAATCATTATGAAGCTAATTCCATTCGTAATTACAGCACGCTCGCTTGACCATATGAATGGTCCTGAAGCTGAGACAGTTCATCTGGTGACATGAACGCTTGCCCTATGAACACTATCCTAAGACCTTGGTGTCAAGGTCAGCGAAAATCTGCGTCAAGGTTTTGGTTACAGTTTTCTCATTTTCTTCCGATTCATTAACAACTTGATGGATTTTCTTCAAATTTAGATTAATCATTTATAAACTAAGAAAAATCGTGCAGTAAACTTGCGCCTTTGAATATTATGCTCAGAGTTAAAATCAGAAATTTTGCGTTCAGGTTTTTGTTTTTGTTTATTTTTCCAGTTGAATCGTTACTGAAGCTAAGACAGTTCATTGTGCGGCTTGCATTCTAGTTCCTTTGATCTTCAGGTCAAAGTCACATTCATAGACATGTTTCAGTATTGTTTTGGTTTAAGATTTTTGTTTGTTTGTTTGTGTTTCCTAATCCCCTGGTGGATTTTGTTCATACATTGTACGAATGAGTAGGAAGCCAAGACAATTATACGGCATACATACTGGGTCGTTTGATGTTGTAGTCAATATGCAGTGGCGTAGCTTGGGGAGGGCCCGGGGGGGGGGGGAACAGTTGTCCCCGTGCGCCATGTGCCTGGGGCGCCAAAATGAGGAAAATACAACTATTCGTTATCTCAGATGCACTCGAAGGGGGCGCCAAGTTTATGTTTTGTCCCCGGGCGCTAAGTACCCTCGCTACGCCACTGTCAGTATGACAGGTTTTATATCAGTGCTTTGATCGTGGGCTCGAGATACAGATCCTGACGTTGTTGATGTAATGTCTCACAGGTAACTGGAACCATGTAAGCTGGGGTAATTAGTTAATTAATTATAGAATAATTAGGTATTTAGATGCAGATTTTGTCAGATTGAAAACAGAGTTCGAGATTTGTTCTTTTTGAAAGCTGTTTGGTTACGTTACGTTAAAGAAAAGGAAAACCTTTTCAGAATAATGGAGCTCTGTCACTTCAGTGCTCACAGTCAGGTTAAGTTAATTACTAGATGTGGAAAAGAAAGATGAGCCGGGAAATTCTACCTCCATTTGAAAGGGGGGGGGGGGACATTTTCTGAATATGGAAAGGATATAACAAATAAATCAAGTTAGGACTTGAAAACATAATGTGCGATTTTCACGCCTAAGTTGATTTTTAGCGTGGTTTTTAGCTCATCTGGCCAAAGGCCAGGTGATTTCATGGTATGGGCATTTGTTAGTCATCCGTCTGGTTGTCAGCACGCGCGTTTGAATAATCTAATAGAGGTTTCTTTGGTTTATGTGTATATATTATCATTATCCAGGTCTCTTGACGACTTTGATTTTGAGTGATATCCACGCATATTAAATAAATGATCTTGCGTCTGATGTACTGGGCTTGTGAACACTCTAGGTGCCATATTTCTGATCAGGATTTGACAATATTTGGTACGTACGTTTATATCAAGTTCTCGAATTAATATATGAGCAACATTCACTGATAGTAATGAGGTAGTTTACCGCTGATTGGCCGATCTTGTGAACGCCGACAGCAGAGATTTTGATCAGATTTGGTGTGTAAACTTACGTAAACTTACGTATTTGAGAACTGGATGAGTTCGATTAAAAGCAACATCAACGCATATTAATGAACGTGATCTTGCAGTGTCTGATTGCAGTGTTTGTAAATATTCTTAGGGTCAAATTTCAAATTAGATTTTGACTTGATTGGGTAACTGAGCTTATATCATAAATTTCACGGCCCTCTTGATCAGGAATATTCATATATATTTATCATATCATCGTTGTGTTTTTCTACTTTCATTGCTTTTTTTATACGTAGGTTTTAATCATATACCAAATTTTGTGGCGCTGCATAGCTTTACAGAGCTGGTGCGCCGTAAAATCCACAATCAACCATCCGGATGTCGGGACTTGAATCTGCAACCTGTAGGTGACGAGTCCATTGCCTTACCAACTTGTTTTTGGGTGGAGATCTTCATGGTTTCCAACTTATAACTAATGGGTATGGGACCTGGGGGTGAGTGGGTGCGTCGGGTAGGAGTAAGGACTGATCCATTAATCCATGCTGACTGCATAAGTGAACTGTCTTTATAATTCAAATCAAATTTATGTACTTTAAGGACGGGCTGTGAGTTTCTAAGTTATGAATCAGTGCCTTATCCCAATAGACAGCGAGATATCCATTGAGGAGGCTGGTTTTATAATTGACTTGTCTTTTTATGCAGAGCAAATATGTTCTAGGACTGACGATAAGCGAGATGGTTATGAGCAGACAATGTAGCATCTGTGTATTGCAAACTTTTATTTCCTCTTTCAGTGTCGATACTTACGTGAACTTGCCTTCACTGTCCGATATGCCAACTTTCAAGGTGCCTCATATTTACAAATTAGAGCGAATTCTGCAATCTTACACCCTGGGATAGACTCGGGTGATAGAATACTCTTCCCTGTGGTCTCAAAACCCTAACCAATCAAAACTTGGACAAACCCTTGTGCCTGTCAGATCGGAAGTTTTCTCTCTTGGGTATTTGATTTGCTATTAATATTTAGGTCATACTGGGTAAGTGCCTGGGAAGCAAGATTTTCAACTTAATCATTCCCATCCATTATGCAAATAATTAATTTCTATCACTAAAAATTTTCCATTTTTATAATAATAAAAATGTTCGTAACTTTTCTGATTGTTTTATGAAAACAATTTTTATTTATTCTTAATAAGGGAAACGTGATTCATAATTTAGTGGGTCCCCAGTGTGTAACTTACTTCATGAACTTGTTGATATGGAATTAATATTCTCAGAGGGACATTTGACTCATCAGCAACAGAATAATTGAGAGCCTGGAGGTTAGATTTTATTGATCACAAATTACAAAATCAATCTTAATTTCTGATGAAAATACAATAAATCGCAAAATATTACCATGCACAAATTTTAGTGGATGGATGGATGGATGCATGTATGTATGAATGGTTTAATGGCATGCCAGCACAGTACTGGCTATATGGAGCGATTGAAATTTTGTTAAAAAGTAAATATAAAGAATTTCAAAAGAAAAACTTCCGGAAGTTAAACCCTTTCAGATAAATTTACTGAACAATAAAAGACAAAAGGTGAAAGATGCTACATTTCTGTAAAAGAAATGAAGCAGATTTTCACCCAAATTTTGTTCACATTCAAGTTTTGCTATATGATGTCACCATAGTAATATATGACAAATATAGGTAATTAGATGCACAGTGGGAGGGGGCATTGATGGCCGAGCCGTCTAGGGTGGTCGTCTTTACAGATCACTCAAATGTCAACTGTCCACTTATGTTTGAGTCTCAGCTTCATCGACACCGGTATGTTAGAAATTTTGCCAGTAACTTCGAATGGAGTGATCGTTCTTCCCGAGGTCTTCACAGGTTCTTCCTCCACTACTGTACTGATAGCTACGTAATCCTGTAAAGTGCGGAAGAATGGCGTTAAACTCGACAAAACCAGACCATTAGCTGCACGGTATTAAGTGGAATACTGATTTACTATAGTATTTTGTTTCGTCACTACGTATCACACAGTACTTCTGTAGTTTCCGTCAGTATGCAGTGTAATCTTGTTATAGATTTTATGATATTAAAAGCATATTTACATTTTTTTTTAAAATGACAAAATGGTTTCTGAAATTATATTTTTATTAAATAGTTGTATCTGTCACAAATTATTTTACTATAATAAAATTGCAGTATACCATAGGAGTACTTAAACATCATTTGAACCAGGAGATTAAAAAAAAAACCCCACAAAACTGAAACAATTATACTAAAATGTATTTTTAGCCAAAATAAAGACAACATGTTAAAATTTAACATCACTGTATTGTGATTTACTGTATTTTGAATACTTTATTTCCTCATGCGCTCCTTTGGCCTAGTGGTTTGAACATCCGCCATGACTGTGTGAGGTCGTGGGTTCGAACCCCTGCCGAGTCATACCAAAGACTGATAAAAATGGTACTAGCAGCTGCCTCGCTTGGCGCTCAGCATTAAGAGGTTAGTGCTAGGACTGGTCGGTCTGGTGTCACGAAAATATGAGTGGGTGGGACTTGATGCTACATGTCTGCGGCTAGACATCATTATAAACTGCCACACTGCAGACATTGTAGCGATATGACTGAAAACTGTTAAAGCTACGTTAAAAATCCAAATCTCTCTCTCTCTCTCTCTCTCTCTCTCTCTCTCACACACACACACACACACACCCTCATACCTCATACTCACTTGATCAACTGCATACAGTAGTGTATAGACAGCGTATCTGGAATAAAATACTGGATTTAGGGTATTTTGAATGCTTTATTTTCTCAGATACACGCTTTATCATTTGCATACAGCATATCGAATGAGAGTTGTTGTAAAATACTCCAGATTCGGGAAAAACAAGGACATATTGAACATTGGATATTTTATCTTTTTGGCAAGAAAAGTCTAAGGTGACATGTTTTCCTTATTAAGTATTTTATTTGTGGTATTTTGTATTTAATTTGTATTGATTGCCCCACTTCCTTCTTGCTGTCTTTTCTTTCTTTAATCCGTCATTAGTATTACCGGGTTTCATTTGGCTGATTTGTTTCATGCTGAAATTGTTCAAATAGTTTGTAATTATAAATTGTACAAATAGTTTATAATTATAAATTGTATAGATAGTTTATAATTATAAATTGCAGATTAGATAAGTGTATAGAAAAAATAAATCCCTATGACTTCTAGAAATAAAAAAAAGCAAATGTGCATATATAACTTGATTTTCCAGTACGTAATAAAATGGCTGATCCATGTCTATGCTGTGTGCATTTGGGAACTGATTTTAGAAGAGCAAACTCTGCAAAATCAATGGCAGTCTTAAAAGATTGGAAGTTTATTTTATTAAATGAAAAAAATTGTTTTAATCATTAAAGTTGTAGTGCAGTTGGGAGCATGGAGAACTCATGACACTATATAAATGTTTTGTTCCGAGTTGGCTGAGAGAACACGTTTTTGATTCACTATAATGAGATGTTGCAGAGATTTCTTTTACCCAGCTCAAAACAAAACACAAATATGGTTTTATATTTTTTATATACCCACTCAGTTGTGCTTTCCGAATATTTCTTCCAGATATTTACCGTCAATGGAAATAAAAAAAAGTTATGATTTATACCAATTTGATTCAGTGTATCAAAGAACATTAACAAGAAGTTGTTAAGTGAAAACCATTATCATCATCATCATCATCATCATCATCATCATCAATCCCGTAAACCAAGAAGTCGTTGGGGTACTACTACTGACTATACAACCAATTCTCCCCATCTTCCCCTGTTCTCTACTGCCGTTGGGAATCTCCAAACCTCATGCCTGTCCACTCTTTAATGTTGTCTTCCCGTCTCTTTTTCTGTCTGCCTCTTCTTATGCACCCCCACATTGTGCATTGCAAGATTGTTTATGCCAGTCCAGATGATCTTGAGACATGACCATACCACTTCAGTTTGCGTTTTTTCACAGTGGCCAAGAGGTCTTCATAGGATCCGACGGCTTGTTGGATCCTGCTGTGGACCTCTTTGTTGGTTACATGGTCAATGTATGAGATGTCCAATATTTTGCGGTGGCATCTCATTTCAAAAGTTTGAATCCATCTTTGGAGATCTGATGTGAGCGTCCATGTTTCACAAGCATACAGAAAAATGGATATGATAATCGAGCGCATCAGCTTTATTTTGGAACCAAGAGCACCCTGTGGTAAATACTTGATGTCTGTATTGGTGTGCAATGCAGAAATATGGATTGAAAATCTATCTTTTTATCTGTTAACTTTTATATCTGATTGGCTGATTATTAAATCATCACCTTTTCCAACATATTTGGAGTCATTTATGTTGCAATATGTCATCACATTTAGTGATAAGCTTCATTATTTGACAGATTTGTGGCTCTACATGTAATTATAGAAATTACATTTGACATCACTTATTGCAGTTTGAGGAATTTTGTTATAGTTTCTGCATATAAATGTACATGTCAATGTCTTTAACATTTACTGGCTTTGCTGTTTTGTAATAGACTCTACTTACATTTCATGCATGTGTCTGTAACAGCAGTGCTTGCTAATTGACTGTACCTTAGACAGTTAGACAACTGGCCATATTTGAACTGAGTTAGTCACATTGAACATCAGCATCTACAAAAGTAGGGGCCGAATTTTACGAAATTTATACTTCAGAATGTTATCATCAAATTTTAGCAAATGTAAAGGAGAATATGGTAATGCAAAAAGACATTAAGGTCTTTTATGGTTTGTTAAGCATTAAATACTGTTAGTAATTGCTATTTTCTTTATTTACATACCTATCTCACCTATCCAATAAACCCAGTTTGCAAATAGCTTGTATTTATTATATTTTCATCTTCATGGTAGATTGATTGATGATCTGCTGTTTACTTAGAGCGTCAGTGTGGATGCGAGAGGTCGCGGGTTCGAACCCCAGCCAAGTCATACCAAAGACTTATTAAAATGGTACTTGCAACTGCCTTGCTTGGTGCTCGGCATTAAGAGGTTAGTATTAGGACTTGTTGGCCTGGTGTCAGGACAATGTGACTGGTTGGGACTTGATGTCACATGTTTGATGCATGCCCCAGTGCTAGACATCACTATAAAACTGCCACACTGCAGATATCACAGAGATATGACTAAAGTTAAAGGTACTTTTTTTTAAAAAATCTAGAAATCCAACTCTTCTGTTTACTAATCTTAAAAGGGATCATTACAGGTGCAAAACCTATGGACATAATTGGCTATGTTGTGTCCAGAAAATGGTAGCAAAGTGCTTTTCATATGGACACTTTGAGGCAGCAGAACTGTGCTGGCTCGGGTAGGTTTTAAACCTGCATCCAGTGGATTAAAATTTAAATGGTTACACCAACTAAACCACTGTGGACATGTAATAAGATGCATAAAAGTGATGTAGGTTTGCTGAGATTAGCTTATTACATTACTGGCTATAATATCATTTGTAAAAGCCTTCATAGTTCTAGATCTGTAAAGAGCAGTCCTCAGTGATTAAATTGATCACTCCTTGGCCAGTTTAGGCAGTTGTTCATATAGGACAGGACTGGTTATGGATATTGACAGATTTCTGCCAAAGGCACCAAGAAATCGAAATGGTCTCATAATGGTCAGTCAAACAAGTATAGTAATGATTCTATACAGTGTCAGAATTATTGAGCCAAATTTGTCTGGAGATGGTGCAGATGTCATATGTTTGGGTCACATTCCAGGAATAACTTGGTGAGAGGAATAATGGATTTGACAGATATAAACCAAGTTGGGCTTTGGTTCATGTGCCAGTGACCCTTTCGTATGTCACTACCACTTAGTATTCAATTTGTGTACAGCATTTGACTGTGGTAGACAGATATAAGGACTCTTTCCTATTATGTATGGGTGAGGGAATAAACTAGTATTATCAGATTGTGGCATCCACTTTGCAATTCTGTTGGCATTTTAGATTGCTGACTCAGTGCTTATGACACTACATTGGCAATCAGGATATCTTAATACGATTTGGCTAAATATCTGTACATTTGAGCACACATTGTTCTGTATAGTCTCATCAGGCATAATCATTGGCTGAACACACACATGAAAATAAATTGTTGATTAAAGATGACAAGATTGTGACATTGAATCTGAAATTTTCAGTTTACAGTATATACTCACTAAAAAGTCGAGACCAGCTGCAAACAACAAAAGATCCTGATTTGCTGTAGCATAATACACCTGCAGCTCAGAGTCTGTGTTATTTGTTCTCCTGATTACTCGTATCAGACCCAGAGCTGACATCACATAATGAATCAGCAGATTTTGGTCTGTGTAAGACCAAAAATCTGCTGGTGCGTTATGCAACATCAGATCTGGTTCTGTGCAGTTTGCATTTGGAATCGACTTATAAGTGAGTACAGACAGTAGATTTTCATGTTTTGAAAAATATTTCTTCATATCCCTCCCAAAAAAGCTAGTTTTGTAAAAGGTGGCTAAACTCATTGATTCTTTATTGAACTATGTACATATCAACTAGACTGATTATACTAGCAGGCAAAACAAGATTGTGAAAGTATATGCTGACAAAAAGTAAATATTAACTGACCAGTCCAATTCAAATTCAGCAGGTCAGTTTGCGGTCATTTTTCCTATTAAAACTAATCTAGGGATGCAGGTTAGGAATCTGTAAAGGCAGATATTACAAGGCGAGAAAGTGCTAACAACTGAAGTTTTTTTCAGATAAATTTAATGTTTAACCAAATGAGTCCTTTGTCAGTAGAGAAAACTATTTCCAAAATATTTGTTTTATTATTATTGAGATAGATCAGTTTGTAACAAACTCCCAGACTAGTTAAATGTGGCACTGTTGTATTTCTTTATTACTGTGAATAAACTTTATTTCTGCTGAAGGCTTTGAATCTTTACTCTCAAACACTAGAGGAAAATGTTTCTCCAGAATAGAAGTAACAAAGACTAGAGCTAACAGTAACATCAGAACAGAAGTAAACAGACTCTGGAGTTTTTAATGGTTCCATCCTAATAGGAGTAAACACTAGAAGTAATGGTTCCCTCAGAGTAGAAATAAACAAACACTAGAGTTAACAGTAACATGAGAATAGAAGTGAACAAACACTAGTTAAAAGTTACATCAGACTAGAAGTAAATGCTGGAGTTAAGGTTCAATCAGAATTGACCTTATGCGAGACGACAGACCACTCCGCCTACCAAATCACGTGACTTAACCTCCGACAAACATGCAGTATTTGGCAAAGAAATGTTTCAGTTTTAGTGATATGTTTATTTAATGTGATTTTTATTATTCTTAAAAATATAAAATTACAAAGTTACATTAATTATACTGCAGTAGACAATATTTATATATGTAGTTCAAGATCATACATTAATAACGTAAGTGTTTTATTTCAGTAAATAATAACAATTAATTGTAAAGCTGTTTAAGAACTTATTCATATGAAAGGAAACTTACTCCAAAAGATGCTGATGTATTTAGCATATAATTTTATCCTTGTTAATTTTATCTGACTTATGTTTATGCTGCCTTGGAAGTATATGAATTAAAAATTAATAACAAAATCGTAAATAACTACTGTTTAGAAGTATACTGTTGTACATAATAATTTTAAGGTCTGCTATGTTTGTCAGATGGAATTTTGATCAATGATGTCTGTTGATGTAAATATGTAAATGCATGCTTAATATATCAGAAGATAATTATTTGAAACCTTTATTTGTATTTCTTTATTACTAATTACATTTTTGTATCCCCATCCCTCCTTCAACCCAATGAGAAAGTAAAGCGTTATTCTAGTGTCTGAAAGACCGAGACAATAAATCATTAATTTTGGGACAAGCCAACATTAAAGTGTAAATTTTCAAACTTTAAAATAATGCAGCCTTGGGTTCAGTGTTCCTATACAAGAATAAATAATATATATCAAAGCCCAAAAGTTAGCGGGTTCGCCACCTCTATTCTTGAAACGTTAATTTTTACATATATATTTTTCAATTTCAATTTCTTTTTTTTAAGCTATCAATTGGACATACTTTTATGCAAACAAACACGTTGTAATTGCCATCAATTGTGTCTTTATTCAACTAATCGTACACGCGACAAGTTGTTATCCATCAAAGTTTTGCCTATGTTTCTGGAAAGGAATACATCTAATTCCTTGATTTAGACCATATGGATATTGACTGTCAGAATTACAAAAGTTCTTTTCACCGTTATTGATCAAGAAATTAACAAATCAATGCAAAATTTGTAAATACTTATCATAATCAATTCATTATTGCTACAAGAAGCTTGTCGGAGGAAAATGGCAGACTTAAGCAATGCTTGGAGGTGTGTCTAATTTATGCTCATTGGTTAATTGATCCAGCGTGATTGACAAGTGGCGATAGGTCATTTGAAGTAACATACAGTTGTTGTTGTTTTGGGCTTTCCACCATTTTCAGCACACAGTAGGTGATAAATGGCAGCTAATGTAACTGGTGGAGGAAGAACCCAGGAAAACCCTGGGAAGAATCACTGACCCACAGGAGGCTACTGGCACACTTTCTTACATACCATAGTTGAACCTGAAACCCAAACGTATGCGGAGGTGAGATGGCAGTGTTTGGTGAAGCAACTACTTTTGACTAGAGTTAATGTTTCCTTTATAATAGAAGTAAACAAACTGAATGGTTCCATCAGAACAGAGTAAACAAACATGAGAGTTAACAGTTACATTGGAATAGAATTATTATCACAACTCTTATTCTATATGCTTGCTTATAAATATACCCAGATCTTCCATCACGTAATGCACTAGCAAATCTGGTTCTTTGGAGTTTGTTAGGAGTAATCAGTAGAGCTTCGATTATCCATCAGGGTGCAGGACCGAGACCATAACAGATGTGAGAATAGACAAATAATAGAATATGTACGTTAAAAGTACATGTATTATACAGTAGACTGGGTCATCAAAAAATCATAATATCTACACATGTACATGTACCTGTTTTTAATATTTTGCCGTACAGTGCCCTGATGGTTAACAGAGACTGATGGTTAATCGGGTGCCGGATTATCGAAGTTCTACTGTAATCAGTAGAACAAACACCATAGACCCTGATCTGCTCATACATTTTGTGTTGACTGATTAGAGTCTGTGTTGTTTGTTGTTGGACCTGACTTGTAATTGAGTATATAGATGAATATGTTAACTAAATATCATTGTCCATTTATCTATAATAAAGTCATAGTGCAGGAAAATGCAGCAAGAACCCAACTGTTACTTTAATTGAAGCAAAACTTGGAAATTTAATTAAAAGAAGCTTTTGAAATTTTGACTTAATTAGAATTCAGGAATTCACCAAATTACTTCTTAGAAAGCCAGAAAATCACTCCCTTTTAAAATATCATTTTTCATCTCTTTGCGATATCATCACAAAATAGATAAAATATATGTTCTTATGGGCATTGTAATTACTTTGCATTTTTTTCTTGTTTGTTTTTGTTTTTGCTGGTTTAAGCATCAGTTTAAGCAGATTCTTGGTTATATGAAGCTGAGGAAATGGGAGCAACTTGCCATCCCCAGGATGCACTGAGGCAGCTGTCATGAAGACTAGCTAGCTGTGGCCCTTTTCTTGAAGAAAAAAAGTGCACATATTAAAAAACAGTATTTTAGCACAATTTTGTAAATATCTTCTGTGATTTTTGTAATACAAATTATCTTGGAGAAAAAAAAGCGTTTTTCTTACATGTTTTAAATGATCAGTAAATCATGACCTTAATTGCAATTATTGCTCGAACATGCTAATTTGATATTTAAAAAAAATGAAAGAATGATATAGATGTTGGGGGCACAGATATTTTAATTAACTGTAGTTCTTTTTTTTTTTAAATTTGCTTGTAATAAACATTTATCTAGAAGATGGCTTACTGTTCATTAAAAATGTCAAAATTACAGAAATTAGGGTATAATGGAAAGGGTAGTATTTATGGATTTATATCCTTGTCTAGTAAAATAACTATTCAATAAACTATTGTGCTGTGACCATAAAATTAGGCAGATCTTTTCATTCATTTCAAAATTGGACATTCATGGGTATAGTTAGCAGAACTTTATTTATAAATTGATCAATTCATGCAAATAAGTTTAAAGTTTGTATTTAATTCATTATTTATTTAATTGATTCATTTGTGTGCTTATGTACATATTCATATATGTATATGCATATGTGATATTTCCACAAAGACTTAAAGGATTTGTGAACGAAAAATGTGAATGAAAGTGAAGGTATAAAAATTAAGTTTGTTGAATTCATGAAGTGAGAATCATCAATGAAATTATTATTTCATAAAAATTCGATGAAATAGTGAAAAAATTTAAAATTTGAGTTATAATTTAGAAACTTGAGGAAAAGAAAAAAAACCCAGTGAAATTCTGCTTTGGGATGAAAAAGCTCAACTAATTACCATATTTACTATCTAACTATCTATCTATCCAGTTTGGTTTGTTCATTCTTCCAAAGTGTAACTCTGACTCACTGACGACAAATCACCCCTTCAGAAGGATATGATTTGTAAAACATCACTGACTTGGGGGGAGGGTCAAAGAGAAATTGGCTTAAATTGGAGCCCTAAAACGGGGTGAAGTCAGCTTATAGTTGAGTCGACTTATAATTGAGTGTATATGGTATATACTTCTAACTTCATATACCTGTGTAAATAAATGACATTTACAGTAATCTTAATACAGATTATATTGTACCAAAGACCAGGTGATATCATGTATTGTATGGATGGAAAGTCACATCAGGCAGATATGGCTACTAAAAACCATCATGGAAAAGTGTATACATCATGATGACTGGAACTGTAATTTTAATTTAATCAAAAGTTGCAAGGTTTCATTTTGAACCACATAGCATGAACTAATTTCCTTTAATGACTTGGACAGTTCTGCTATTCATTAATTCTATGGAGCCATCATGATCTATATTTAATATAATCACCGTAATTCCTATGAACCATATGAACTTATTTCCTATAAGACGGGGGCAATTCCATTGTTTCATTGTATGGAGCCATCTGTATTTAATATAATCACTGTAATTACTATGAAATGTATGAACTTATTTCATATAAGACTGGGCCAATTCTATTGTTTCATTGTAAGGAGCCATCTGTAATATAATCACTGTAATTACTATGAACCACATGAACTTATTTCCTATAAGACTGGGGCAATTCTCTTATTGTTTAATTGTATTTAATATAATCGCTGTAATTACTATGAAATGTATGAACTTATTTCCTGTAAGGACAAAGAAAATTCTGCTATTGTTTAATTGTATGGAGACAACTATATTTAGCATAATCACCATAATTACAGTTGAGCAATAATTAAGTTACATCATCTTTCCTGTTAGACTGAACATATTCCACTAGATACATGGTACAGTAAAATTAAGGTGTACTAAGAAACATTACCTGCAGTAATTGTGTGAATGCATGAATTATTTAGGTTTTCTCATCAACAGTAATTTAAGATCCAGATTTTTGTTAAAGTTGAAATTAAGGAAGAAGGGGCATTATATAGTGAGAAGAAATAGAAAGAAATGTCTGGCATGTGTTCATGTAGATCATCATAAATAAAAAAATAATTGGGAAGTGACTGCAGTAAGGAAATCCTTGGTGATTGTTCATTGACTATATTTTATATATATATAATTTGAACCAACTGGTTACAATATTCCTGAGAAATACTTCTCCAAAGATTGAAACCATCAAGAACAGATTTCTTGGAGCCAAGAGGTGAAGTTTTATTACCCTGATATCAATATCCTTCATCTTAGAAGAACTTGGATATAACATCTTCTCCCTTACCAATTTGTTCTTAGAGTTACCAGATATGTTTGCTTTTAAGTTGAATCTAAATGCAAATTGTACAGATCTGATCTGCCATCGCATAATTTGCTGACAGATATGGGTCTATGCAGTTTGTTAGGAGTAATAAGAAGAACATAGAACTAGACTTAGATCTGCCGGCACAATGGTAGACCAGGGTCTGTGTTATCTGCATTTGGACTCGGCTTATGAGGAAGTAGATATGGTTTGCAGACATCAGAATCAAGATATGATAGTTTTCAATGCACTTAAGGTAATGATTATCTGAAAATGGAATGAGGACTATCATAGATGTCTATTTCCTGGTCTCATGTTTGCCACTTGACCAGTTTGCCATTAATTTGGTAAACTTGCGTCCAGAGATATTATTTGTGACTGTGACCTTTTCCAATTGGATATGAAAATTTATTGTGCTTCCAGTACAAGGCAACTAAATATTTGCTGTTGGCTTTAACAATAAAAAGAAAGGCACCTGTATATATGATACTGGTTTTAATTATAAAATCAAAGTGTTGACATTTTTCTATTTTACAAAAAGTAATTAAACGTGAAGAAAAGTATAGTAAATTTAAATCAGAAAAAAGCAGAATCATCCTTTTAAAACAAAACTGAAAGAGGGCAGTGGAGTGCCATGAATGAAAGTTTTCAAAAAAAGGAAGTTTATCCACTTCAAGGAATATTATCACCTTATATACTTGCATATGTCAGGTTTAACAGTAAACAATATAGACCCAAATCTTCCAGCGCTTTATGCATAGCAAGATTAGGGTCTATGTCACTTGTACTGCTGATTAGTCTTTACAGACTGCATAGACCCAAATCTGCCAGCAAATGATGTGACAGCAGATGGGGGTCTGTGCTGTTTGCAGTTGGATCTGACCTTTATATAAAGTACGTTATGGAGGGTTTTTTGTGGGATTGGAATTAGATAATGGGAGTATGATTGTTTTAAAAACAGTGCCACAGTAATTTATATCACCAGGAGTTGAAATCATGATACTGTCAAGTTTTGTGAGTGAAATTTATTTTCTGTACAAAATAGTCGTGCAGGTTTTCAGTGTGACAGTAATATTTTACTAAACAATCTACAAAAGTTATTACCCAGACAAAAACTGCAGATGAATGTGAATTATTTTGCTAAGGAAAGTCATGCTTGAAATTCATTGTAACATGCTATATATAATTTATTAAATGTCAAGAGCGGACTTTATTCCAGTCACTGGACTGTTCCATAACTGGAGCTATTAGATTCCGTGATGACATTGTTTCTTTTATTTAGTTCCAGGATCCATCTTGGACACATGACTGTCATACATGTACCATACATATTCAATTATAAGTTGAATCCAACTGCAAACTGCACAGACCCATATGTCATTGCATAATGTGCTGGCAAATCTGAGTCTGTGCAGTATGTTAGGACAGATCAGTAGAATAAACTGGCATAAGTGACAGTAGAGCATGGTCTGTTTTTTGGCAGTTGGGGTCAACTTTAACATGGATATATATAGTATATTGTATTGACATTTTCTAGAGAGTTGTCTTCTCAAGGAGAAGAATTAATCACAGCAATATTTTCTCACTGCATACCTATTATTAGACTGGTTTCCTGTAACACAATGGCATATTGGAAGCAGAACAGATCAACTCACATGTTCAGTCAAATAGCTGTGATGCAGTCAGGTTTATACTGACAGGAATATCAGGTATCGTTTAAAAGGATTTAAAATTTCACAGATATAAAACATTCTGCAATTTAGAAAGAAGGCAGTTTTGTTAAGGAAGATTGTTGCATATTGCATGAAGATGTTGATTTGTTCTCGAAGGAAGGCATTTGTGTGATTCTTCAATGTAACTTGTTCACAGATAAAGGCTTTTTGTGGTTCTTCAGTATAACAAAGAAGCACACAGATTGATTTGAGAGCTGTGTCTTGTGCAAAGCAAACATAATCAAAATCAATCAGGATATCTCATTTAACACTTTCAGTTTGAGGCTTTTAGTCATCTAGATAATTGCATTATTTTTTACTGTCTATTTATTCAATATCAGGTGGAAAGATATTTCTACATTTTATGATAAATATTGGAAACAAGATGGATGTTGGAAACAAGATAGATGCTGGAAACAAGATAAATGTTGAAAACAAAATAGATGTTGGAAGCCAAATAGATATTGGAAACAAGACAGTTGTTGGAAATGAGAGATATTGGAAACAAGATAAATGTTGGAAACAAAATAGATGTTGGAAGCAATATAAATATTGGAAACAAAATAGATGTTAGGAACAAGGTAAATATTGGAAACAAGAATAAAAGATAGATGTTGAAAACAAGATAGCTGTTGGAAACAAGATAGATATTAGAATCTTGATAGACGTTGGAAACAAGATAGATTTTAGAAACAAGATAGATATTGGAAACAAGATCAATATTGGAAACATAGATGTTGGAAACAAGATAGACGTTGGAAACAAGATAAGCCTTGCTATTAGTTTGGGTAAAGAAGTTGTAGATAAACCTTTGAATATATTCTTAATTTTGTCTTACGTGCTCAGATTTCATCTGAGTTAAGCATGAAGGAGACCAGATCCTTCACAGAATTATTCTTTGCATTCACATTATCAGAATAACTATATGCCTGTGACAACCAACTGCATTCACATTATCAGAATAACTATACGCCTGTGACAACCAACTGCATTCACATTATCAGAATAACTACATGCCTGTCACAACCAACTGCATTCACATTATCAGAATAACTATATGCCTGTGACAACCAACTGCATTCACATTATCAGAATAACTACATGCCTGTGACAACCAACTGCATTCACATTATCAGAATAACTATATGCCTGTGACAACCAACTGTATTCACATTATCAGAATAACTATATGCCTGTGACAACCAACTGCATTCACATTATCAGAATAACTATATACCTGTGACAACCAACTGCATTCACATTATCAGAATAACTATATGCCTGTGACAACCAACAGTTCCTATTGATCTTGGTGTATTGGGAGAGGCTCATGATGCTTGAAGCAAGAGTGAATCAAAACCAATCATGTGAATTCCTGATCAATGGAACTGTTCTCTAGCATTGTTTGTTATGCTGAAGCCGACATTTGTTTTACTTTAATACTTTAAGAATATACTGAAAACCTTATGATGTAGTGACAGTGGTAATGATAATTGAAAATAGTTTGTAATGGTAGTTAAAGTTGACTATATTACAAGGATAGCCATTAGTGCAGCGTTGTTGTTTAGATTTTTATAAACAGGTTACAAGATACAGTGTTCTCATTAGCAGCTGGCAGCCAGCTTAAGCACTTTTTGTTTCGCAAATTGCAACATTTTAGCTGCCTGTTTTTGTTAGATTTTTGCACTGACTGAACCTTGTAATTCTGCTCTTGAGCTCTTGAGCTGGTTACCTCAAAATATGGATGGGTAGGTTTATTATAGGCTGAGAAGTAGTCAGATAAATCAGCTTCCAGATTCCTATTTGATCTAATCTGATAATTGCTATGTTTAACTAATTATTACTTTTATTTGGGCTGAAACAACTGCTAATGGACTATTAATGACTATTTCAGCTCAACCATTCAAAGACCTGAACAGTCCTGCTGTAGAAGCTATTTGTGGAGAGATGTATAAAAATGTGACACGGTTTACCTGTATTATATATATTTAATTTGTTTTGACATCAAATGACAATATTGTATAAGGTATGAAAGCATAATTCTACAGTTGCCATATTGATCAGTATTATTACCTCTGTTTGAATCTGGAACAATTATTAAACTATCAAAAAGGAATAACAGCATTGCTACACAGAAATTGGACTATCCTTGTTCTTTTATTCTTTGGATTCATGATTGAAACCCAGTGAATTAAGGAGCCCATAGGCTGATAATGATGCTGAAGCCATGAATATAGGAGTATTAATCGAGACAATATTTATTTGCCTGTTTTTGATCTTGACTGTTGTGACAAATACAGTCATTCTTTGTGTAGCTACATGGACAGAATCGTTACGCAATGTGAACAAAGTGTATTTGTATTCCATGACATACGCAGACCTAGGACTAGGTTTGTTCATTATGCCTTTTGCTGTGTACTGCTCCATAATTTATCAGTCTGGATATGGCAGTGTAAATGCCTATTTGTGTCATATTCAAGCATACAGCACTATGATATTTATCCTGGCCAGCCTTTATTCTATGGCTTGGATCAACGTTGACCATTACCTTGCATTAAGAAAACCTGAAAGATATAACCTGAAGATGTCACGACCACGTTCGCTTTGTTGGATTATTTTTGCCTGGATTGCAGCCATAAGCTTTTGTTTACCACCGTTATTATCATTACTATCATGGTTCCAGGAACAAGAGTTCAACAGTTCAGTTTTTATCTGTACCGTGCAGATAAAGTCAGAGACACCATACTTCATTACAGCAGGTGCTCTTGTCTTATTTCCAGCATTCTTGTGTTTGTCGGTCACAAATGCATATCTCTTTACTCCATTCTTCAAAAAGAAAGAAAAAATGTATAAGGTTGTATTATTAGAGGTGTCAACAAGGCCTAAAAATTACCACATTAATTTTGTTATTTCCCTAATTTTTGTTGGTTCATGGATGCCATGGTGTATAGTGAAAGCTTGTGAGTTATTTGGAACAAATATCCCAGCAGCCTTGAATTTTTGTACCTTTTGGCTAGCAATGGGGAATGCCTATTACAAGTTTTTTGTATATGTATGTATGAGTTCAGAGTTTAGAAGGGGTATAAATGTCTTTTTTCAACAAGTAACATGCAAATGTAATTGTGGAAGAATTCATTTGTGCTTTCATCCTGAAAATTTTTCAGTTAATCTCATACCTGGTGGATGTCTCAAGCCTTCACAAGCAAATCAAACACCTGTGTGACATTTGCCCTCAGACTATTGGAGAAAAAGAGAGAAGAAAAATCTGCCTTTTACAGGATATTTATGGACTGGAGAAAAGCTCTAGAATATGAAACTGTGATAAATTTATGAGGATGAGAGAGAGAAAGAGATGGAAGTAGTTTCTAGAATGAATATTATTACCTGCTAAGGCCATTTGCAGTTGATAAAACTAAAAATAGATGCCTTTCTGTAGCAAAATAAGTTTTTTTACTCCTAAGCTTTTGACCTTTTCACAAGATCTTTATCAGAAGAACATTGTCTTGACTGAAGTCTCATAATCAACTAAATGTTGATCACATGATAAATCCTTCTTTACAATGGTAGGAGTTCTAACTTGGAATGATGGTTTAACACTGGCTCCCCCTCCATGATTTCAGTAGCTTCCCTTATTTTTCTCCATAGGGTATTATTCTCTCTACCAAGTACTCTGATGTTATCCCAAGAGAAAGTATGCCTTGATTCTTTGCAACGTTCACCAACTGCTGTCAGGGTTTCACTGTTGGGGTATAAGTGTTCTTTAAGTGTACAAGTGTTCTTTAACTCTTGTGTCAAAGGCTCCAAGTGATCTCTCCAATGTAGTCTTTACCACAATTATTACACAAGTTTATTGACGATTGAGTACTTCTTATTCAAAGGAGCGTGGTCTTGTCCAGTGTGATAATTGTGGAAAAGACTACATTGGAGAGACCACTAAGGAGCCAAAACAACTTATTTTGCTACAGAAAGGTATCTATTTTGAGTTTCATGAATCAGTTAAAATCTGTTTTTAATGACAGTTTGGTATTGTACCAAGTATATATGTATATGTGTTTATTGTCAGTAATTTTTTTTACTTTGTATCATTGATTATTATTGTACAGAAATTATAGTGAAAGAAATTTCAGCTACAGTTTTCTATGCCAAACTAAATGCAAAAAGCATGTTTAGAAAAAACCCTCTGTATGAGAGAACTGCAGTAGCTGAGTCAGGCAGAAGTCACAAACCGAAAAAATCCTTCTCAGATCAGTGTGGGTTGGTTGCTGTGGCATGTGTTTTTGTGAGGCCATTTGCTCCCAACATCTTAGCCATGCATGTTTTTATGTGTAATTAAAAACCTAAATGTAAAAAATTAAAATTTGTATCGAGTGGAGGTATGAAAACTTTCTGACAATGCAATGGATATAGACCCTAACTCTGCAAAGTTTTTGGTTTAGACTGTCTCTAATATGTAAATATGGCTACAGATGAATGATGCTAAGTTAAAAACATTTTATGTTGTACATTAAAAAAGAAAGGAGTCGGCAACACTTATTGTTGGTTGACATTTCTTTTTGTAAATTGAATTAGGTGTCCAGCTTTTATTGCTCCATATTAGTTGGAATTCTTTGCCCAGGATTTTTAATGAAGAAAAAAAAATAAAAGCCACAGAAAACAGTTAATAGGTATCTATTCATTCTACTTTTTAACTTCAGTTTTCTAAATTCTATTTAAAAATAAGTCAGGATAAAGGTAAATTTTCTACAACATAAACTTTGATGTCTGGAAAAATTTCTAATTGCAGGCACAAAGGCTAGAAATTTGTTTTAATAATTGCCTGTTTCTTTGAACTTTCTTTGAAATATATATATATATATATATATATATATATATATATATATATATATATATATATATATATATATACGTGTACATATACACACACACACACACCTTTGGGACAGTATTGTTAAAACAGAATAATATATGAAGTAAATGAAAATAAACATGAGATATGTTGGCTTTGAATTGGTTTTTAAGGTAATAATACTGGCCGAGGTAGATAAACAGGAATTGCGTCTTGTGTCTAAATAATGTCTCTCACCAGTTTTGGGAATTTTTGATTTGCAGTCATTGTATGTATGTGAATTCATTTATTTATTGTAGGTATGAACTTTCATGGTCTGATGAAAATTGTATTTTTGTATGCACTTAAATTCATGGAGTCCACAGAAGGATCTTCATCTATTGGGTCGTTAAATTTTTGTATTTTGTAGCAACAACAAAATCCACAAAAATGTTTACCCTACTAAAATACATGTAGTGAGTTTACAGAAAGGCCATACTGATGCCAAAATTGTTGTTATTTCAATGTCATTTATTGATGTATGTTACTTTTTTTCATCATAATTTTATGTGCAGATAATATTTACCTGCTTGTAACCTACCATCTTTAGTAGTCAAGGATTGTTGACCTACTTCATTCTACATGGACCCTTGGCAAATGTAATTAGCCAGAACAGTATCTACTGCTTTGCTATCTCATTGGATGCAGCTGAAGAAATTGATCTAATCAGATTGCTCATTCCATTTACCTTGGAAGACATTTGCAAAAAACTCATTATGGCTTCTGCTGGCAATTTAGACACATGCATGTCAGTTTCTCTGAATCAAACAAATTAACACGGAAATGTTTTCTTCCAAGTCAAGGAATGTTCAATCATGGAAGTCTTCATATTGACCACTCAACATGTGCAATTAGCTAATCACTTGTTAATTAATTTAGCTTGCTACAGGCAGTAACTCTTTCAACTACAATGGGGCACATGTCAAACACTGCTTTGGCTAGCTACAAAATAAAGGATCACTATAGAATGAGTAGATGAATGACCATTGACTAGAAAAGTTGGTAAACTGCAGTTGCAGACAGTTCCAACTGAGATTTTTCTTGACGTAATGAGCCAAAAGATCAGGATCGATACAGTTTCTATTAAACTATAAAGATAACAATAAGATAACACATTCCTACTTCTCTGGCACTTTTACAATGGCAGATTTGGGTCTACAATGTTTTGCTGTGCAATAATATATACTCAATATGATGGCAGATTTGGGTCTACAGTGTTTTGCTGTGCAATGATATATACTCAATATGATGGCAGATTTGGGTCTACATTGTTTTGCTGTGCAGTGATATATACTCAGTATGATGGCAGATTTGGGTCTACAGTGTTTTGTTGTACAATGATATACACTTGATACAATGGCAGATTTGGGTCTACAGTGTTTTACTGTACAATGATATACACTCGATATGATGGCAGATTTGGGTCTACAGTATTTTACTGTACAATGATATACACTTGATATGATGGCAGATTTGGGTCTACAGTGTTTTACTGTACAATGATATACACTTGATATGATGGCAGATTTGGGTCTACAGTGTTTTACTGTACAATGATATACACTTGATATGATGGCAGATTTGGGTCTACAGTGTTTTACTGCACAGTGATATACACTTGATATGATGGCAGATTTGGGTCTACAGTGTTTTGCTGTGCAATGATATACACTTAATATGATGGCAGATTTGGGTCTACAGTGTTTGCTGTATGATGATTGTTATACGCTCGATACATTGGCAGATTTGGGTCTACAGTGTTTTACTGTACAATGATATATACTCGATATGATGGCAGATTTGGGTCTACAGTGTTTTACTGTACAATGATATACACTCGATATGATGGCAGATTTGGGTCTGCAGTGTTTGCTGTATGATGATTGTTATACGCTCGATACATTGCCAGATTTGCGTCTACAGTCACTGTTTGCAGGATGATGATTGTTATACACTCGATATGATGGCAGGTTTGGGTCTACAGTGTTTGCTGTATGATGATTGTTATATGCTCGATACAGTGGCAGATTTGGGTCTACAGTCACTGTTTGCAGTATGATGATTGTTATACATGTACACTCGATATGATGGCAGGTTTGGGTCTACAGTGTTTGCTGTATGATGATTGTTATACGCTCAATACAGTGGCAGATTTGGGTCTACAGTCACTGTTTGCAGTATGATGATTGTTATATACTCGATATGATGGCAGATTTGGGTCTACAGTGTTTGCTGTATGATGATTGTTATATGCTCGATACAGTGTATACTGTATGAAGATGGTAATACACTTGATATGATGGCAGATTTGGGTCTGCAGTGTTTTCTGTATGATGATCGTTATACACTTTATGCAGTGGCAGATTTGGGTCTACATTGTTTCCTGTATGAAGATGGTAATACATGTTGGCTCAACAATGTTTGCCATCATCATCGCTAGCCAAGGTTCCGATAACCCTATCTACACCTTGGCACATTGAGCAGATATTTCTGAGCTTCGGGTCTGTGAATTTCATTGGCTGCAGCGGCAAGCCACTGCATCCAATCAAAATTAAGTTGTTGAAATTTGAACACTGTACCTACATGATCGAGACAAGGGAAGCACACAACTTGAATCGACTGATAAATAAGCAATTTTCCAGTGTCGGTTTGTGTTTGCACAAATACCTTTCACTTAAATACACCTGTAATGGCTTCCCTCTGGTACATAGTCATACTTTCGATGTTAAACTTACAATGTATCCTTTTTAGGTAAATTACAACCACCATTTTGGGTGGGATGTACAATGCACCATGCTATTGGTTCATTGGCATTACATACCAAAGGAGGCAACACATGAAATCCAGTAGATGTCACTAGGACAAAGCACCAGTATAGCTGTTCGGTCCGCCAAGGAGTAGATAGGGTTATTGGAACCTTGGCTAGTGAAGATGTGTTTGCCATATGATGATCATTAAGTAACTTTGGTATATATCATTATACTATGGATGTGTGTAGATATTAAAAACAATTTTGTAAAAAGAAATGACCTTGAAGCAAAGTTTGTTCATTAGTTACTTTTTTTTAGAAGTTTAACAAGATACATGTGATCTGCAACATAATGATATGCTAACTGCTACCCCTAATGGTTAGACACTTGGACAGTTTGCACCATATATGTAACCTGTATAAATTCAATTACTAATAATTTCATTACATTTTATCTAAATTGTGTGAAAGTGTCACCATCAAATGAAGATATACCCAGCATACATACTAATATGTAGATTGAAGCAACAAACTGTACAGACCCATATCTGTCATTGCATAATGTGCCAGCAGATCTGGTTCTATACAGTTAATTAGGCTTAGTTAGGAGAACAAACAGAATAGACCCTGTTTTAATTATGCAGGTGCAGATTAGGTTCTGTGTTTTTTGTTGTACTGTTTGTAGTTGGACTTGTAATTAAGTATATATAGTAATTCTATCAAACAGAAATGTTCAAATGAAAAACTTTGGTTTTTACAGAAAATGCTAATGGATGTGCATTGTTATCTAGATTGTGACTATTCATCAGTTACATTCAGAAGGCCATTGTTGTCTTTTTATCTAGATTGTGACTATCCACCAGTTACATTCAGAAGGCCATTGTTATCTAGATTGTGACTACTCATCAGTTATATTCAGAAGGCCATTGTTGTCTTTTTATCTGGATTGTGACTATTCACCAGTTATATTTGGAAGGCCATTGTTATCTAGATTGTGACTACTCATCAGTTATATTCAGAAGGCCATTGTTGTCTTTTTATCTGGATTGTGACTATTCACCAGTTATATTCAGAAGGCCATTGTTATCTAGATTGTGGCTGTTCACCAGTTATATTCAGAAGGCCATTGTTGTCTTTTTATCTGGATTGTGACTATTCACCAGTTACATTTGGAAGGCCATTGTTATCTAGATTGTGACTACTCATCAGTTATATTCAGAAGGCCATTGTTGTCTTTTTATCTGGATTGTGACTATTCACCAGTTACATTTGGAAGGCCATTGTTATCTAGATTGTGACTACTCATCAGTTATATTCAGAACGCCATTGTTATCTACATTGTTACTAATCACCAGTTATATTCAGAAGACCACTGTTATCTAGATTGTGACTATTCATTAATTATATCCAGAAGACCAGTTCTTGATTGGAAACATATTATTATGACTTTGAATTGTGGAAATCTTACTTCATCAAGTGTGGAAAATAATTCCTTACTGAAATATTTACAAATCAGTCATAGCTTTATTTTGTTAAGATGTGCAGAAAAGAACTACTGGCACTACAAATGTGGGCAAGACTTAATTTTTTTAAAAACTTTTCTGGTTAGAGAGCAATATGAAGGGGCTATATCACATCTGTCTAGCATCATTTGCATTTGTTATCACTTCTCCCTCTGAGCAACTTGAGTCATAAAACTTGGCATACTGTTTCATCCTGATGGCTATCTTGTTGGTTCTAAATGAAAATATTGTCCCACAAAGTTGTGGAATAGCTATCATGGCATCCATCTTGAAAATCTTATTATTTGCAACTTTTCCTAAATGAATGGTAATATTGACATTAAGTTTTGACTAATAGGTTTTTTTTATGACTTACTGATGGTTCTAAATAAATCTGGTATGAGTCTGACATCAACCACCTTGAAATTTTTGTTTTTGCTCCTTTTCGTCAATGGATTTTCATACTGACATGGAATTTTCACTAAAAGACTTCATGTAATTTATAAATGGTCCTCAATAAAACTGATGCAGTCTGATATCTAGTATGGCCACCATGGCAACCATTTTGAAATCTTTATCATTACTTCTTCTGAACAGTTATATAAACATTGGTTGTCATCACAAGCCTTTACACAGTACGTATATGGTCCTGAAAGGAAATGGTGCTGATTTGATATCCAACATGGCTGTCATGGTGACCTTCTTTAAAATCTTGTCATAAGAGAGATGAAACAAATATCTGAACATTCAAATCAGAATACTTTTTTGTGAATATTTAGATAGAAATGGGTATTCAAATAATTGTTAGTTTACCTAACAAGTTTTCCAGCATTTTATAAAAGACACAATCAGTGCAAATTGCGAACTATGGAACATTGATTTAATTAACAAGGGGGGGTCAATGTCAAATCTGCTAAATCAACTGAAATTCAAACTCCCACTCACAAAGTAATTATAATGTCACAATCTGGAATAGTGATTTTACTTACATCACAATTTCTACTCCTTGTTATTCATGCACACTTGAAAATATAACCTGGTGTGTTATTGGGTTGTGGTTTGTGGTATTGTGGTTTTTTCAACAATTTTAAGCAACTGATAGGCTATACTTGGCAGCCAGTATATTTTAGTGGAGGAGAAACCTGGGAGAGTCCCAGGAAGAACCACTGACCAGCGGGAAGCTACTGGCACACTTCTCACATACCCATGCTGGCTGAGCCAAGACTTGAACCGATACAGGCAGAAGTGAAGTATCAGCGATCTGCAAGTCGAGTGATGGTGGCCCTGGTATGTGATAGGTGATGTTGTGTCAGAGTCATTAAATGCAGCCTTTATGTGTCAGTCAACAATTCAATTTTAACTAAATTGAATAGGCCTCATGCCTGTGTAATTATCATTGTGAACAAACCACTTTTTAGAAAATTGTTTGAGATTCTTCCTGCATTTAACCAAGCAAGTAATCAAGAGTTACTGCCCTTCATTACCTTTTGTACTTCTTCAGCTGCAATGGAACCTTTTTTTTATAATGAGTTTGACAAAAAGATTGTGAAAAAAGACCCACATTTATTTGATTTTCAGTCAGAATCTGCTCTTCCCCAAATTGTTGCAAAACCTGTAAAATTTGATCTATGGGTGTAATTACATATAGCCCAACTTCGCAGCATTTTCAATATGGCTTGGTGGTGGTAGTGATGTGGATCTGAAAGCTGTATTATATATTGATAAATTTTCAGATCCAATCTGAATACATTCATTGAATATTCTAATAGGAAACTTTTTTATTCATTTAAGCTCTACATTATAGCTACTTCTTCTGAATAGATTGTAATACTGACATTGGATTTTTATTGAAAAACTAAGTGTGGTACATAATTGTTCCTCATTAATAATGTGTAGGTATGACCTCCCAATATGGCCACTATGGTGAAAATCTGTTTACAACTACTCCTCAACAGATCCAGATAAACACTAAAGGATTTAAAGTTTCAACTAAAACACTTCAGACAGTACCATTATGTAGTTATTTTTATATTAAAATAATCCTGATTAACCTCCAAAATTGTTGTCTTGCCAGGAATCTTGAAGATCATATGGCTACTCAGCCTCTTGAACAGATGGTAAGACTGGCATGGACTTGTCACTACACAATAACCATATATAGCTGGTATTGAATGAAAATGGTGCCAAATTGACCTCTAACATTGTAACCACAGTAGCCATCTCATAAAGTCTTATTACTACTCCAATTGAAGGAATAATGGTATTAAATGAAAATAGTACATATCTTGCCACCAGTATGGCCACCATAGCAGCCATCTTGAAAATCTTGTATTGCTACTCCTCCAGAATGTAAAGTCATGTCAACATGGGATTTTCACCAACAGACTAATTATGATATATAGTTTTGGAGTCCTGAATGAAAAGGACACTGATGTGACCTCAAATATGGCTGCCACAATGAATATATTAAATATTTTGTCAATAATTCCCCTGAATGGATGTCATATCTGCATGGCTTTCACCAGAAGTCTTCTGATGGTGTCACAGTAAAAATCATATTGCTCAAGAATATCAGAGATGGTTTCAAAACTCAGTAGTTCAAAGGAAGAAATTGTCTTATCCTGAATTCCTGGAAATTCTTTTTGGACAGTAGAGCATCCATCCCTTCTAGGGACTCTTGTTCAGTAAACAAGTTGATAGTACTTTGATATCGATTTCAAGGTCAAAGGTGTTACCATTCTCTCATGTAAGCATGACAATGCAAACAAGTATGACTGGGTTTTATTTTAATCAAGCCCAGTTGGTGGACATACATGAAGAATGACATAAATGATGAAAGTTCATGTTGGGTTGAGTGGGTTTTTCAACAAAATCTTAATTCTGGATTCAACTAAACTTAACAGTGATAGTGTTTGATATCTTCTGTCCATGACACAAACCCTGAAACACGCAAATGTACTAAATAACCTATTGTTTGCATTTCATTATTTTGTGCTTCATTTGCATTTGGTTTGTGTTCATTCCATGTTTCCTTGGCATTCAGTTTAGGTTTTCATTTCAGGTAGTGTGTCATTGGTGTTTGTTTATAGTTGCAAAATGCATTCAGATTTTGTGTTGATCATGTCCATTCATTGTTTATTTTCATATTCATTCATTTGGAATGCATTCACTTAAGTCTAGATTTCCATTCTTGGGAAAAAAATGGTTGCTTTTCTGTTTTTTTCTATTAAAAGTGTGCTTTAATAAAATACAAAATATATAAAGTTTAAAATGGCATTAAATTTATGATCATATAACTGTGATAAATACAATAAAGAAGGTACTGCCTGAAACGATAAATACAAATATATAGCTCTAGAACATTTGTCCGCAAAGTTTTTGGTTTCCATTAAATAAAAAATGTGCTGATGCAACTACCATTTATAATGTCATCAGATCAATGGCAAGTGTTAGAACAATTTCAGGGCTTGAAAATAGGGAACAATTGACTAAAGTGTAAAGAATCTGATTCCAGATTATCATTTAAGATGGCTTTCAACTGTGGAGATTTAGTGCAGCCCAGAATGCGGGTAAATTGATTTTCAAAACCAGTTATGAAATGGATTTGTGTTAAATTTTTGTTTTTGTTATAATTAATCATTCTGCATTTTGCATTAGTTTTCTTTAATGCTTTCATGCTGCATTCAGCACTTCATTAGCATTCATTCTGTATTTTATTTGTGGACATTCTACATTTTGTTTGCATTCATTCTCCATTTCATTAGTGTAATGTTTTCATTTTACTGATATAACTACCAGTATCCATTTTAATGGTATGTATCATCAGATTCCGGGGCAGTAAATATCTTGTTAACATCTTTTAGCCCAGACATACACATAACTGTTTATATCACTAAATTTAATACTTTGGAGTTTTTCATGAATATCTGAGATGATTTCAGTTCTTGGCAGGTAGAAAGTATAAAACATCGGAAGATAGAGGCTTGTTTTGAATTAATGATATAAATTCTTTTCAGGGACTGGAGCATCAGTCCCATTGAAGAACTCATATTTAATTTTATGAGCCACTAGGGCATAAGTCCCTTGGAATAACTCAAATTTATGTTTACCACCCACTAGAGCATCAGTCTCTTTGAAGAAATTTTATTTAATTGCACTAGCCACTTCAGCACCTGTCCCTTTGAGGAACTTGTATTAAATTTACTAGCCATTGGAGCACCAGTCCCTTTCAGGAATTTGTTTAATTTTATACACATGGCATGCATAGATATTATGTTTAAATTTTACTGTGTCCCAGGGCATATTTGGTATTTTATTCATCATGACTTTGTGGTTCATTCATTATTTGTAGTCAAATTGTACAGTCTCCCGCTGCATATTTGATATTTTATTCATCATGACATGTGTTTCATCCATTATTTGTAACATTTGAAATTTTCAGTGAAAGAGAGAAGTGCAGATAAGTTATTTGTGGTGTATCTTATAAATAAAATTATACCTGCTCACTCATGGCTTGATTTATGTTGAATACTTTACATTGTGTAAACGAAGGTATTGGATTAAATTTTCATGAGTACTTGTTAGTGTTGAATTATTGTTCATCTTCCATTTAACTCTATTCATCCAATCAGTTACCTACACATCAGTTTACATGGATCTCATATTATACAAAAACAATATGTTATGTTTAAAAAAGACTAATTTCACCTTTATCATCACTCTCTCTCTCTTTCTCTCTCTCCTCTCTCTTTTTATTTCTTTCTATATATATATATATATATATATATATATATATATATATATATATATATATATATATATATATATATATAATAGGTGATGGATAGGTAGGAAAATTTTGCTGTGTACCCGGCATGGAACTGTCTGGCCAGGTTGTGTTTCTCTAATCCCATTTTGTCCAGTTTGCCTACTGCCCTCTCTAACCCACATTTTTGTCGACTGTAAAACAATGTTTTTTTTATTTTTATTTTCTTTAATTTTATTAATGACACCAAGATAGATGGGGGTGTGGGTTGGGGTGGTGGAGAATCCGACCTGGCAAGGTCACATTTTTGTCTTAAAACCTGGATAGGCTGAGTTTTCCAGGTAGTGCAAACCCAGGCAGGGTCTGGGTGGCCAAGCCTGGTACCCATTCATCATATATATATATATATATATATATATATATATATATATATATATAAGGATCCTGACGTTCTAATGGCTTTCAAGATATTTCTTGAAAACTAGGATAGATGCTTCATATTTGTGACATGATATATAAAGACATTTCAAACAAGATATTAAAAGTTGCAACAGATATAAAAAAAACCCATTGATATTCTTCATTATTAAACATACTGGAAAATGTATAATTTCCAGTTCCACATTTACTGTTGCTTGTTTTAATGTTATTGTTTCATGCTTCACTAGTTTTCTCAGATTTAATTTACTGAAAAAAAATTCCTTGCTGACACAATGCTAATTAATTTTACCCATTAAGTTTTTTTATGCCTCTCATCTGTATTTAGAAATTAATTATTGACATTTCTCAGAACAACTCTACCATATTCTATGTAAATTTTCTTGTTCTAACTGTACAGAGAGCTTAGCACTGAGCAAAATCTGGTCATTGTTGTTCTGTTCTGTTTGGTTCTATATACAGTGTTGTACCAAATGTTTTTGAGATAAAGTACTCCAAGATGTACAGAGTACATTTTATCATGTTATGATGTGTGTGTGTGTATATATATATATATATATATATATATATATATATATATATATATATATATATATATATAGCAGTGTATCAGCCACTGTTTATGTATATTTTAAATAATCAAATGTTTTACATTCTGGTATATTGAGAAGTTTTTTAAATATTATTTTGTATTTTTGTCATTTTTGAATTTTGAGAGACATTGTTTGATTAAATTAGCAGAACTGGTCATAAAGGCCAGGTAAGCTTAATGTATGGCCATATATCTGTCATACATCTATTAGCAGGCCTGGTCATAAGCTTAAGGTATGTCATTCATCATCTGTTGTCTGTTTATCAACATTTGTTTCCACTCTGAGTACAAATTTCTGATATGATTTGATCAGACAGGGAATGTGGGCTTATATTATCAAATCTTGGTTAGTTTATGAACAAGATCATGCTATTAGTGACCTGATCTTGAACCCAACTGGCTGACTTTGTTACCATTCTGGAGCCATATTTCTGATCCAGTCTTTATCAGACTTTGTTACCACTCTGGAAGCCATATTTCTGAATCAGTTCTGTTCAAGCTTGAAATATGAGCTTATATCATCATTGTTTGGAATGGTTTCTATAATGAATGAGATCCATGCATAATATTGAGGTAATATTACATCTAATTGGACCATGTCACTACTCTACATGTTAATTCTGATTAAATTTTATAAAACTTGGAATACATTCTTATATGATCCAGAGCTCAGGTAAATCTGACAATAAGTGAGATCTACATGTACAGTTTGGGTGATCTTGTATCTGGTTATTGGAGCCTTTTTTTTTCCAGTTTGGAGGCCTTTATTTCTGGTCCAAGTTTGATCAAATTTGGAATACATATATCATCCAGGTCTTGGACAGGTTTGATGCAAACCAATGTGGTGACCTTGCATCTGATTGACAGGGATTGTAGCCTCTCTGAAAGTCATATTTCTGATCCAGTTTTGATCAAACTTGTGATTAAGATTATATCATCAAGGTCTTGGACAGTTTCTATAATGGACAAGATCCAAGCATATTACTAAAGTGATCTTGCATCTGATTGGCTGAACTTATTACCACTCAAGAAGCCACAATTCTAAACCAGTTTTTGGTCATATTTTCAGTGTTGTGGACTTATATCTTCAGGATCTTGAATGAGTTCAATAACAAGCAAGATTCAGATAAATAAATTACATGATTCTGCATCTGATTGGTTAGGTTTGTTACCACTCTGGAAGCTATATTCTTCCTAACTAACTAGAGGCTTATATTAACAAGATCTTGCACAGAAAATGCATGTAATCCACTGAGATTCAATTTTTGATCAAACTTGTTACATAGTCATACATCATCAAATTTTTGATTGAGTTTGATTAAGAACAAGATGTATGCATATTAATGAGGTTATATTTTATCAGACTGGGTAAGCTTATTTCCTTTTTGGAGTCTGAATTCCAATTATTTTTTTCTGCCTTGGTAAATAAGTTTATACTGGCATTGTCAAATACAGGTTCCATAATAATGCAGATCTGTACATATTAATAAGATAACATTACATCTCAATGGCTGAGCTTGTCACCACTCAAGATGTAGATTCAGTATGGTATATAATTTGATGTTGTAAAACAAGTCTTACATCTCTTAAGAATATCAGTATTGGTACTTATGTTGTTTGGAATCAACAATAGTGAGATAAAATTGATACATGTTTCACTGATTATTAGCAAAATATATAAATTTAACAACAAAAATTTTCAAGTAAAATGGTTGGGACATTCCCAATTTGTATCATGTCTGCAGTGTGGGCGTTGTGATTATTTGTCATCGTAATCATGAAGAGAATAGTCAGTAACACCCAATTAACCGAGAATGCATAACTGTGCACACTTGAAGCCATACTGAGATCCTCAAAACCAAGTAAATAATACACTTTTAAATTATTTATCACCATTTTTGGACATACCATTTATGTCACAAGTGTTACCCTATGTTCCAAAATTGGATACTTTTTATATCAGTCTGATAAGTTTCGGACCTTGTTTTACCTTGCAAGGAAAATACACTGGTAACCTAATTCTTAAATATGTTGCATATTGCTGTATAATTTTTTGGGGTATTGATTGTAATTTTTATGGATGTCATAAGTATTATGTAACCATAATCAATAATTTTTTCTACTTAGTAATTTGAATTTGAGTAAGCTTTGTTGTATCAAATATACATTTTTATTACATCTTATTAAAATTGAACCTTTCAAGAAATTTGATAATTTAAGAATTTTCTAAAAACTGTTGTGTTAGTGTCCTTCTTTAATTGTAAGTCTGAGTTGTATATGTTGCTGTGTTTAGATCTGTCATGGCTAGTTGTTATTTTAAGAATTCCATGAATTTAAGACATTCCTTATTAATTTTATGTGATAAATTTTTAAAATGTATGTACTTGAATCTGTCATAATTAAAAACAGTATTGGTAATTTTGATTGTTCCTTATTGTTTGATATATTTTCCTTGTAAATTTAAGGATATAAATATTTAATTTTGCAATAAAGATAAGATGTTCATCTCCTGGTAACAGTTTGCTGTTGATATAGACTGCTTACTCCAGGATATTTCCAGCAAAGTTACAGCATGTTGATATTTATATTGTTATGTGTAGGCTTGTACAAAAGTAACAAAAGAAAAGAGTGAAGTCAACAAGCTTTGTAAATTTTAACAAAATAATTTATTTCCCTAGAAAACAAGGTAAAAATTTGAAAAAGGACTTACGGTTTGTGAATATAATCCAAAAATTAATCCTAGAATTTAAAATATGTCCTGTCACCAAAAAGTTCTAATTGAATCCAAGTTTGAATCTCGATGAAGTTCCAAGATTGAAGGCGATGATGTCCTCTATAACCAGTTTGTGCTGATGTGTCAACAGTTTCTTGTTGAGTCACCAAGAATATAATTCCAGCTTTAGAATTCTGAATAATTTTTAGTAAATAACTTTATCCAAGAATTTCGGTGAACACACGTGATGAAGTCTCCAAGGAAAATAAATTATTTTAAATAAATAAAAAACTCAGTTCAAATGGCAACAACAGGAATACCTTTCAGCCTGAAGGTATAATTTACAACTGACTCAGAAACACTGAGATTGAGAATTAAACTCCAACTAAAAACGCAAATTCAGACCCGCGTGATGGGTCACGTGATCACTTACTACAAGTCAATTAGCACGTAGGCTAGAATAGCCTTAGCTAAGAATAAATCATTCCCACACTGGAAATGAATTTTAAAAACAACTGTTTACAACAGAGCTAACATTTGGGCTGAACATGACCTTGGTAATGACCAATCATTTTCACTCAGTGTTACCAAATTTTGAACCAAGGCCAGCTAAAAATGCAATGAAGCAATACTTTTGCGTTCTAATCAGGCTAAAAGAACTGAACTGAATTTACTGGGGAAAATGTCAAATCCAGTAAATATGTTATCATTACAATAAAATGTAATGAAACAAAAATAAAATATAAAGAAATTTAAAACTAACACACAAGTAATTTAATTACATATACATAACAGTATTTTGGGACAGGGCTATCTGTTTAAAATAATTGGGGTTGTAGATAATTGATCTAAATCAGAACTGACAATATTGTGCTTTAATTTTTGACATTCTTCTAAATCTATTTACTGCTTCAAAATATGTTTGGAGCTTGTTGAATACATGCTTTAGCTCTGCAGTAAGTTGATTCGAGTTCAGTAACAAATGATACGGTACATGAGGTATCAACTAGCATCTTTTGGTACAGAATATGGACCTATTTAGTATAAATGATATGGTATGTGAAGTATTAAAGTATCATATGGTACAGAATATGGACCTATTTAGTATAAATGATATGGTATGTGAAGTATTAAAGTATCATATGGTACAGAATATGGACCTATTTAGTGCAAATGATATGGTATGTGAAGTATTAAAGTATCATATGGTACAGAATATGGACCTATTTAGTATAAATGATATGGTATGTGAAGTATCAAAGTATCATATGGTACAGAATATGGACCTATTTAGTACAAATGATATGGTATGTGAAGTATCAAAGTATCATATGGTACAGAATATGGACCTATTTAGTACAAATGATATGGTATGTGAAGTATCAAAGTATCATATGGTACAGAATATGGACCTATTTAGTACAAATGATATGGTATGTGAAGTATCAAAGTATCATATGGTACAGAATATGGACCTATTTAGTATAAATGACATGGTATGTGAAGTATCAACTAGCATTGTTGGTATAGAATATGGACCTTTTGAATTCAAGGTTAATCTTTACCTGATTAGCTTAGTTTTATAAGGTATTTCAGTATTACCTGGCTTGACACAGGCAGGATTTTTACCTGTTCAGATATTTGTTACCTGTATATTATCTATGTACTTAAAATTAATCATGTAAACTAACATTATGCTCAATTTGCCGTGTGAATCGCTTGCAAGAGCATTGATCAGGTCCTACCCCAATTCTACACCCTCCCTGGTCTTGGAGATGTAGAATAGGCCCAATGTGCCCTCCCTCATGCCTCTTGTCATAGGAGGTCTCTGATGGAGGCAGAAGTCATGATCACTCATTGGTTAGCATGCCAGTCTCACTGTGGTAAACATGCTTTATTCAAATCATGCGATCAAATCTGACAAGGTTGGCCACTGTGATGAGTCCATGGGCAAGGAGTTTTGCACCAGCTGCCTTGGAACTAATTAACTTGTGTGTGTGTGTTGCTGTTCAGTAAGCAACAAACCATCCAAACAATATTGATCAGGAATGTAAGGACACTGAAGCTTCAGGCTTCACTTTCAGATCCATGTCCCCCACATCATATCAGGCAGTGCCTTCTTTATGCCTCCACATCCTTCCAGGCAGTACCTTCTTTATTGCTGCTATATCCTATAAGGCAGTACCTTCTTTATTGCCGCTATATCCTATAAGGCAGTACCTTCTTTCCTCACATCCTGTCAGGCAGTACTTTCTTCCTCCACATCCTATCAGGTAATACTTTCTTTCCTCACATCCTACCAGGCAGTACCTTCTTTCCTCACGTCCTACCAGAAAGTACCTTCTTTACACCTCCATATCCTATCAGGCAGTATCTTCTTTCCTCCACATCCTATCAGACAGTTCCTTCTTTCCTCCACATCCTATCAGGCATTGTATTCTTTCCTCCACATCAAATCAGACAGTTCCTTCTTTCCTCCACATCTATCAGGCAGTACCTTCTTTACATCTCCACATTCTATGAGGCAGTACCTTCTTTACATCTCCACATCCTATCAGGCAGTACCTTCTTTACATCTCCACATCCTATCAGGCAGTATCTTCTTTCCTCCACATCCAATCAGGCAGTATCTTCTTTCCTCTACATCGTATCAGGCAGTATCTTCTTTCCTCCACATCCAATCAGACATTACCTTCTTTCCTCCACATCCTGCCAGGCAGTATCTTCTTTCCTCCACATCCTATCAGGCAGTATCTTCTTTCCTCTACATCGTTTCAGGAAGTATCTTCTTTCCTCCACATCCAGTCAGACATTACCTTCTTTCCTCCACATCCTATCAGGCAGTATTTTCTTTCCTCCACATCCTATCAGCCAGTACCTTCTTTCCTCCACATCCTATCAGGTAGTACCTTCTTTCCTCCACATCCTACCAGGCAGTACCTTCTTTCCTCCACATCCTATCAGGCAGTATTTTCTTTCCTCCACATCCTATCAGCCAGTACCTTCTTTCCTCCACATCCTATCAGGCAGTACATTCTTTCCTCCACATCCCACCAGGCAGTACCTTCTTTCCTCCACATCCTTTCAGGCAGTATCTTCTTTCCTCCACATCCTATCAGGCAGGATCTTCTTTCCTCTACATCGTATCAGGCAGTATCTTCTTTCCTCCACATCCAATCAGACATTACCTTCTTTCCTCGACATCCTGTCAGGCAGTATCTTCTTTCCTCCACATCCTATCAGGCAGTATCTTCTTTCCTCTACATCGTATCAAGCAGTATCTTCTTTCCTCCACATCCAATCAGACATTACCTTCTTTCCTCCACATCCTATCAGCCAGTACCTTCTTTTCTCCACATCCTATCAGGCAGTACCTTTTTTCCTCCACATCCTACCAGGCAGTACCTTCTTTCCTCCACATCCTATCAGGCAGTATTTTCTTTCCTCCACATCCTATCAGCCAGTACCTTCTTTCCTCCACATCCTATCAGGCAGTACCTTTCTCCTCCACATCCTACCAGGCAGTACCTTCTTTTTTCCACATCCTTTCAGGCAGTATCTTCTTTCCTCTACATCATATCAGGCAGTATCTTCTTTCCTCCATATCCAATCAGACATTACCTTCTTTCCTCCACATCCTGTCAGGCAGTATCTTCTTTCCTCCACATCCTATCAGGCAGTATTTTCTTTCCTCCACATCCTATTAGGCGTTGTATTCTTTCCTCCACATCAAATCAGACAGTTCCTTCTTTCCTCCACATCTATCAGGCAGTACCTTCTTTACATCTCCACATCCTATGAGGCAGTACCTTCTTTACATCTCCACATCCTACCAGGCAGTACCTTCTTTCCTCCACATCCTATCAGGCAGTATTTTCTTTCCTCCACATCCTATCAGCCAGTACCTTCTTTCCTCCACATCCTATCAGGCAGTACCTTTCTCCTCCACATCCTACCAGGCAGTACCTTCTTTTCTCCACATCCTTTCAGGCAGTATCTTCTTTCCTCTATATCGTATCAGGCAGTATCTTCTTTCCTCCACATCCAATCAGACATTACCTTCTTTCCTCCACATCCTGTCAGGCAGTATCTTCTTTCCTCCACATCCAATCAGACATTACCTTCTTTATTCCTCCACATCCTATCAGGTAGTACCTTCTTTCCTCAACATACTATTAGACAGTACCTTCTCTCCTGCACATACTATCAGGGAGTACTTTCTTTCCTCCACATCCTTTCAGGCAGTACTTTCTTAATGCATTCACATCCTATCAGGCAGTACCTTCTTTCCTCCATATCCAATGTTCTTTCCTCCATATCCAATCCTTCTTTCCTCTACATTCTGTCAGGCAGTAGCTTCATTACTCAACATCCTGTTAGGTAGTACCTTCTTTCCTTCACATCCTATCAAGCAGTGCCTTCTTTCCCCCACATTCTGTGAGGTAGTACCTTCTTTCCTCCACATCATGTAAGGTAGTACCATCTTTCCTCCACATCTTGTCAGGTAGTACCTTCTTTCCTCCACATTCTATCAGGCAGTACCTTCTTTCCTCCACATCCTATAAGGTAGTCCCTTTTCTCCACATCCTATCAGGCAGTACCTTCTTTCCTCCACATCCTATCAGGCAGTACCTTCTTTCCTCCACATCCAGTCAGGCAGTACCTTATTTCCTCCACATCCTGTCAGATAGTACCCTCTTAATGCTACCACAATTTATAAGGCAATGTCTTCTTTATGCTTCCGTGTTCTATATGGATATACCTTTTTTTATGCTGCCACATTCTTTTCCGGCAGTATCTTCTTTCCTCCACATCCTATCAGGCAGTATCTTTTATTTTTGCCTCCATATTCTGTCAGGTATAACCTTCTTTACATCGCCAGATCCTATCAGGCAGTACAATTCATTCATTTTCTGGTCCAGACTTCTCCATTATGCTTCATCAGCTTTATTATACACAGTACCACCCTGTCATCTAAAGCAAGGGTCACCAAACCACATCATTTTGCATTGACCCTAATCTAGTTAAAATCGTATTTGGACAAGTACCCAGTTGTTGACAAAAGAGTTACTGTTCATAGGAAGCTAATTGAATTGACCAATGAGAGAGGTTTTTTTTTTTTTTTTACTTATGTAGAGTGTTCAACATGTTGACTTCTGTGATGTCAACATGCCTTGACTTGGCAGAAAACTTTCACATGAATTGTTTGAACTGATTTAATCAAAAAGTCAATAAGCACTTTGTAATTTCCAATGATTTAAATTAATAAATCTTTGCAGATTATAACTGAGTGCAACCAAAAGATTGATTCCACTAACAGATGTTATAATAGGAATGAATAATTTTGATGCAAACAACATATCCATTATCTAAATGGAAAATTACTGCAAACTGTAAATTAGGTCTGATCTGTTTACTTACATTTTAGTGAATCAGCCTGAGAAACATGTTTACAAATATTATTTTAAGGTTTGTTTTACAGCCATGAACAGAAGTTAGCTATGTAATGTTTTGTTTATACAATGACCTTACAATCTATAACCATGGACAAAAGTTAAACACATAATATAGATATACAAACACCATATAATATTTCTACATGTAACACTTTTGTTGACACTTAATAACATCACATGACTACCATGTCTTTTAGGTTAATATACCTATATTATGTTTCTGTGTGTTACACTTACAATAATGCTTCATGATATCACAATACTAGTATGTTATTTAGTTTAATATACTCATACCATAATATTTCTGTGTATAACACTTATGATAACACTCAATAGTATCATATGATTACCGTGGTTTTTTTATTAATATACCCATATTATAATATTTCTATAGGTAACACATATGATAACACTTAATGGCATCAGATGACTACCATATGTTTTTTTAGGTTAATGTACCCATATTATAATATTTCTGTAGGTAACACTTACAATAAAACTTTATGACATCACATAACTACCATCTTGTTTAAGTTAATATACCCATATTATAACATTTCTACAGGTAAGGTGACAATCTACAGTTTCATATTTTGCATAGGGTTAGAATTTTAAAGAAAAAGAATTCCCTTGGGTTTCCTCACTAGTTCTACTGGCTATTTAAAAAACACCTTGTATATCTTAGGTATTGTTCAAAGAACTTTTAATTCCCTTTATTTTGGTGCATGATTGATGGGTGTAATATGGGTTATAGAGTATACAGCTTGGCCTTACTCCAGATGTGCACCTTTCAAAAAAGTGCTAGCTCCACTTGGTCATTTTCACTTCCTGAACTTCAGAGGTAAATTGTGAAAAAAAAAGAACTGATAACTTTTTTTTTTTGCATTTTATATATTTGGTAATTCATTCATTGCACTTTCAGAAGCTGGTATTGTCTAGTCTGGCAAAATTCATTTTCCCTATTTTAATAGCTGCTAAGGATAGTGTACTTTAGACAAATTCAGGCTGATTTTTTGGAGCACAAGGGAGCAGTCATTTTAGTTAGCAGTGTGCTAAGATCATTTAAAATTTCCAAAAGTACAATATCCAAAGAAATGTCAGTCACATTACATCAAAGTAGCATAAAGGTATGCCAACATTCTCTCCACTGTGCATGTTTTAAATGCAAACAACTTCACCTTACATACGTCACTCTCACAAAAGTACATACTAACTGGTGAGCGCCCCCTAACACTTATAACATTTTATGACATCACATGACTACCATCTTTTTTAAGTTAATATACAAATATCATAACATTTCTACAGGTACCATTTATGATAACACTTTATGACATCACATGACTTACAGGTTTTTGTTTTGGTTAATATACCCATATTATAATATTTCTATTTGTAACATGTATAACAACACTACGTGGCATTGCAAATCAAGGAAGGTACAGGTATAAAGGCTGAGGCATCTGAACATCTCAAAGTTCATTTTCTACACTACCCTGTAGTATTATCTGATAAAATCACCTAGTTCAACAGGTAATAAATACAATTTTGTATTGGTTCTCATTTTAAAGTAAATTTATGAACACGTGAAATAATTTAATTTTTTGTGCATTGAGGCTTTACAGAAGGTGAAAATTATTTGACTTGTTTTATAAATTTTATTTGTGATGAGCACTCATACCAGAATCTCTGTATATCACATTATGTTCAAAATGAATACACTGAATCTTCCATAACTCAAGTATAAATCCCTTAAGTTCTTGGCATGAATTAAATGACTTGTGCATGTACTCCCCAGGTAAAAACAGACATGAGTCAATCAAATCACGTATGCGGTCTTAGGGTAAAAATAGGCATGAATTGATTTACCAGTAATCACTTATGTGGTCCCAGAGTAAAAACACACATAACACACAACTCAATCAAATGGCTCATGCAGTTATTATAGTGCCAGATTTAATTATTTCAGTTGTATATTTATGTCTTTGATCAGAAGATAACATCTGGATACAGTTTTCTTGATAAAAATAATTATTGTTTGGTTATGATAGAGGGGTACATATATATTTACTGATTAATTTTGTAGCAGCTGTCCCTTTTAAATATGGTGTGAACCTACCTTTTGGGGTATGTTACATCAGCAGTTCAGACTGACATGTAGTTGAAACAAAGAAACTCGTTATTGGGATGGAATGGTGTGTTTGTAGACTTAAAATAAATCAATTGCTGATAGCACATTTAGATGTGTGACCATTTGTTGCAAAATTTGTAGCTCTCTAAGTAGGTGTAAAGAGCTTAAAGTAGAGTTAAGGAGTTAGAGTGTAATTTGGAATTAGTTCATAAGGAAATATTTTACAAGTTATATCCCACATAATATGTAGTATCATTTTTTTGAAATACTAATGCACATTAATATTACTAAGGATTGTGAATGGAGAGTGGATGCACCAGTATGGCTATAATCTGATAACAGAATTTGTTTTGTGCATTTTTGTTTGTATGCTAGAGTTAGACAAATGTTGGCAGTTAACACAATCAGACAATAAGTTAGCTCAGCATTAAACTAGAATTCTTCAGGGAATGCTTTCTCTGAGGTCTGCCATGATTATTTATAAGCTAGGGTCAACCACAGTGCAGAGAGGCAGTCAGTCATCATGTAGAACTAGACAGCTTCATATTGACTTTAATGTGAGAGTCCTAACAGTTTGACCCCTACCCCCTTCCTTTCAGGCATCCTATATAATTGCTGAAATTGGAATTATGTTACTTTCTCATATGTCATCCTCAGGCACCCTAGATTATACTGCCTTATTGTGAGATTGTTTAAACTGAAGTACATAGTACATATCATTTTAATGGAATCCATGACCCAACTCACCTTTAACATGAATGGTGTCATAATGAAGGGTGTTATAGTGAGGGAGCCATTGAACCCATAGAACTGAAAGTGATCAAGCAAATGTAAATAACACTGCTTTGATAAACAGTCAGCATCATGCTGTGATTTGGCTACAGAATTCATTGATAGCTTTTCACTAGATAATAACCCAGATATTGAACAATTACAGGCTTTATTTTCAACATTAAAGAAAAACAGCTACAGTTATCATAGATGGCAAAAGCAAATACAGTAAATGAATAAAAGAGAAATCAATTAATTCTTAGATCCCTAACAAATTATAGAGATATGGCTAATTATATTCATTACTACCATGCTGAAATCATAGCCAAGAGATATTTCTCTCCATTACACATTCATTAATCAATTTTGTCAATTACTGCTGTGAAATCCTGCTTCATAGAGTGTTTAGAAGCATAATTAATATCATTTTTAAGCATTCTACGTGATATAAATTCACTCAATGGACTTGAAGAATTCACTTATTTACCTGTCCAGATGAGTGTTGAATAGTAGTAAGGATGGCACAAATTTTCTCTATCGGCAGCCAACAAATATTATTACATCATTGCTTCATGTCCTTCAGTACAAGTAGCGGTTGACTATGTTACATAAATTTGATTTCAACACTAACATATTGTACTCTCAATTCAGTTTCTTCAAGGTTAATTGCCTCTATACTGTCAACATTCTTGTGCTCATGTGTGATAAACCCAAATACATACATACATACATACATACATACATACATACATACAGGCAGACAGCCAGACATCACTTGGATAGATCAATTTATGAAAAATTAAAGCTTCCTGCACTGAATTTCTCCTTTGAGGACAATACAAAAGCAGAAAACATAATCAGCTTTATATCTCAAAATCAAGAACGAAAAGGTAAGTTTAAATTTGTTGAAAATGTATATATCTATGAACTAAGATTCATCTCAAACAGGTTATATTTACCTAAACCAAATTTAGAGTTTTATAAGAAGAGTTTTGCTTTTTCAGAAAGCTTTTTAGTCAACATTTTCAGAAACAAACCATTTGTATGATGTTGTTTCATTCAGTACTAGTACTCTTTAAAACATTGTTATGTCATGTGCCCACCTATAATGTTTTACACATGTTCATTACTACTATTTGTATGAATCCTGTATGTACTCATCCTTGAAGCGTTGTACATATTTTATTGTAGTAGTAGATCAGTTGTCTAGTTTCTTATAGCATTTGTTGTCTCAAGACACCTCATCTTGTGTGTGTGATTTTGTGTGATTTGGATGTTTTTTTAAACATAGTTTTAAAAATTTATCAGTCATTGCTATGATGTCTGCAGTGTGGCAGTTTATAATGATGTCTAGCACCGGGGCATCATGCTGCAGACATGTGGCATGATGTCCCATCCAGTCATATTATCCTGACACCAGGCTGACCAGTCCTAACACTAATTTTTTAATGCAGAGCATAGTGAGGCATCTGGTAGTACTATTTTTAAAAGTCTTTGGCATGACTTAGCTGGGGTTCGAACCCTTGACTTTCAGCATTCGAGGTGGATGCTCTAACCACTCAACCACCAGAGCCGTTCTCATCTTGTAAACATTTTGCAATATAAGTATATATATATATATATATATATATATATATATATATATATATATATATATGTCATTGTAGAAGGCCTCATAAGATTGGTCAGTGTACTAAATAAGATTCTTTAAATTATGATTATTATTATTATTATTATTATTATTAAATTCAGATAGCTTGTGTCAGTACTTTATTGATTCCATTTATTTTCAATTATTTATGTGGGGCATTTATATTGAAATGACAGGCCGGCTGTAATTAGTTTAGTTTTAGAATTCGCAACTGATCTGAGCAAGAGAATCTGAAAATGCATTAGAAGTTGCTAAGCTGCAGAATGAATTCATTCTATTAGCACAGCTAAAAGAAGAATCGTGTTTGTATTTAATTATTGGACATTTCTTGATTGCCAGGTGTGATTCATTATTAAGCAGTTACTAGTACATGTTGCGATTACTTGATGCTAATTTGTCATAGCTTCTCTTTTCTATTTGTTTGTTGAACAGGTAAACAAAGTTGGAATAACATTAAAATGAATGTGGATGCACTTGAAAACATGAAAATAAATTTGAACAACCAAGGAAATAATTCATCACTGTTACTGTATTACATTATGCCAATCCATAATAAGGGTGGACTGCAACTGAGTGCCTTGGTAGATTTCAAAAACAGTGTAGACCCGGATTTATTTAGACATACTGTTCTCCTACATTTTGGTATACAAGGTAATTTTCATAGCAAAAGTTGGATTCCAGACTGACCACTAAAAGAGAAAACAATTAACAAAAATTACAAATAATTCAATAAGGAAAGAAAGAATTCAAATTAAGTTCTTAATATTTTTGTCAATTAGCAACCTGGCACTCTTGTAGATTGAGAATCATCAAAAGTGTGGCTGTAATCTAGCAAAGCTTTGTGCTGTGCTAAATACAAGAATTGCTGAGATAATGTCTTCCTGTTATTCCATGTTGCTTAATGTTACTGAGCTTTTGTGTTGATTTGGGGGCAACAAGTTTATTCAGAATCACCATTTTTAATAACTTGAAAGGATAGATTGAAAGAAATTGAACAGAAGGTGTTAAAGAAGTTTATTATATCCTGTGTGATATGTGCTAAGATAATTAGCCCTGTTTTTGAAGGGGTATCATGTTCGTCCAATCATTAGTATTTTTGGGAGGGAGGGATGGGTAGGGAAAGTTGGTCAGGTAATGGGTCCGGATACCTCGCTATGTCAGTTTTTACTGGGTAGGGCAACACCTGGTTGGGTCTTGGTGGCCTGGAGGCTGGGTACAAGTCCATTCTGTAATATCTATTTTAGGGATGGGCGGGTCGGGAAATGATGCCTGGTGCGGGTACCCGACAGGGAACTAACCAGCCAGGCTGGGTATTTCTGGGTAGTGCAAAACCCAATCAGATCCAAGTGGCCAGACTGGAACCCATCCATCACTAATTATTGGTTATTTTTTTTTACATAGTCTAAAAATGTCCATTTAATTGTGGAAAGAATGTTAGCTATTGTTTGGTTTGTGGTTTTGTGGGTTTAACACCATTTTTCAGCACATGATAGGTTATACACCATGTATATTTGATGGAAGAAGAACCCAGGAAGACCCCGGAAGAACAAGCAACCCATGGGAAGCTGCTGGCAAGCTTTTTCACCTACCCATATTGGTGAGCATGATGTCTCTAACTCATGTGGACAGAGGTGATATGTGTGCATGATTTGTAATGCAAGTACCTTAGACTACTAGGTCACCCAGGGCCCATAACTCTATTGTCATAAGGCAGTACAAACATTATCACCACCGAGTTTACTCTTAAAAAAAATCATAACTAAGGCCATACTCCATCTGCCAAATCAATCACAACTGATAAAGCTGACTCCTCCCCCTACCACCACCACCACTCAGAGTTCTTGGAAATTTTTTTCTGGCATCATTAATAATAACCATTATTGGCTGTTTACAACTTTAAAAAAATCATATTCCTATGACCCAGTACTAAAACTTCTGGGTTGGGAATAGTATGTAACACATAAATATGCATAGGTGTCGCAGCACATCAGCACAATTCTGGCTATTCAGATCTGAGTAGATATTGTAGTAGAAATTGTAATGGTAAAAGATTGCTAAATCCTAAAGGAAGACACAGTAAACTAGTATCCCAGTAAGATTAAAGGTAAACATGTAAAGTATCTTCAAAAAAATGTCTGAAATAAAATATAATGGCTAGAGAGGCAATTTCCTTAAAATAAATTGCAGCAAGTGTTTTTAATATAAATTGCATCCTTTAGGAAAATTAAAGAATTTTCTTGGGAGGCTTATCATCAGAAACATTTCTTGACTGAGAAGAATTTGTATCCACCCCACCCCCACCCCCACCCCCAGTATATAGTACCAGCGATAAAACCATCACCTGGTCTTAAATGGTTGAAAGGGCCAGAAACAGCAAAACAAGAATTTGTAACCCCAACCCACCCACCCAGTATGTAATTTCAAGGGGATATAACTATTATCTTTATATCTGACTGTTATCATTTTCATTTCAGGAGCATAGTTCTCTAACCATTAAAAGTCTCTCAACCAGACTTGGTGCACATATCAAGCAAGTTTCATAGATGTACTTTGTGATACTTAGAATGTTCTGGATTTCGATATTTTTTACATTACTATAGAAACCAAGTGTAACATAAGTAGTATATAAATTGTGAATAATGTACCAAATGTTGTATAAAAGTTGATTACTGAACAGTAGGGTACTCTAAGTATGACTACATGTATTGTCATAAGCAGAGGACCAGAGGGACATTTTGTTTTGAAATGAGTCTATTTAATTTTGGACTGTTACAGTCTTATCTCTAGATGACTTTTTTAAGCATGACTAAGCTCCAGTCATATGTCTAGATGACTCTGCTAAGTATAGAATAAGTCAGCCTTATCTGTAGATGACTCTTTTCTTAAGTATGATGACTTTTTTATGTATGATGACTTTTTTATGATGACACAATGTACAGTAATGTTTAGATGATTTTTGCTAAATATGGACTAAACTGCCCTAAACTAGGTCACAGTCTCTTATCTCTAAATGAATTAAAGTGTGGATTAAGATACAGTGTTATATCTAAACAGCTCTTGTTAAAGTGTGGAATAAGACAGACATATCTCTAGATAACTCTTGTTAAAGTGTGGAATAAGTCACAATCTGTTTCTAGATAACTCTTGTTAAAATGTGGAATAAGCCACAGTCTTGTCTCTAGATAACTCTTGTTAAAGTGTGGAATAAGCCACAGTCATATCTCTAGATAACTCTTGTTAAAGTTTGGAATAAGACACAGTCCTATCTCTAGATAACTCTTGTTAAATTATGGAATAAGTCACAATCTGTCTCTAGATAACTCTTATTAAAGTGTGGAATAAGCCCCAATCATATCTCTAGATAACTCTTGTTAAAGTGTGGAATAAGACACAGTCATATCTCTCGATAACTCTTGTTAAAGTGTGGAATAAAACACGGTCATATCTCTAGATAACTCTTGTTAAAGTGTGGAATAAGACAGACATATCTCTAGATAACTCTTGTTAAAGTGTAGAATAAGACAGACATATCTCTAGATAACTCTTGTTAAAGTGTGGAATAAGACAGACATATCTCTAGATAATTCTTGTTAAAGTGTGGAATAAGACACAGTCATATCTCTAGATAACTCTTGTTAAAGTGTAGAATAAGACACAGTCGTATCTCTAGATAACTCTTGTTAAAGTGTGGAATAAAACAGACATATCTCTAGATAACTCTTGTTAAAGTGTAGAATAAGACACACTGATATCTCTAGATAACTCTTGTCAAAGAGTGGAATAAGGCAGACATATCTCTAGATAACTCTTGTCAAAGTGTGGAATAAGACACAGTCATATCTCTAGATAACTCTTGTTAAAGTGTGGAATAAGACACAGTCATATCTCTCAATAACTCTTGTTAAAGTGTGGAATAAAACACAGTCATATCTCTAGATAACTCTTGTTAAAGTGTGGAATAAGACAGACATATCTCTAGATAACTCTTGTTAAAGTGTGGAATAAGACACAGTCATATCTCTAGATAACTCTTGTTAAAGTGTGGAATAAGACAGACATATCTCTAGATAACTCTTGTTAAAGTGTGGAATAAGACAGACATATCTCTAGATAATTCTTGTTAAAGTGTGGAATAAGACACAGTCATATCTCTAGATAACTCTTGTTAAAGTGTAGAATAAGACACAGTCGTATCTCTAGATAACTCTTGTTAAAGTGTGGAATAAGACACAGTCATATCTCTAGATAACTCTTGTTAAAGTGTAGAATAAGACAGTCGTATCTCTAGATAACTCTTGTTAAAGTGTGGAATAAGACAGACATATCTCTAGATAACTCTTGTTAAAGTGTGGAATAAAACAGTCATATCTCTAGATAACTCTTGTTAAAGTGTGGAAAAAACCAGTCTTATCTCTAGACAACTGATATTAAAGTGTCAAATAAGGCACAGTCTTATCTCTTGACAACTCTTGTGAAAGTGTGGAATAAGCCACAGTCTTATCTCTAGGCAACTGATGTTAAAGTGTGGAATAAGACACAGTCTCATCTCTAGATAACTCTTGTTAAAGTGTAGAATAAGACAGTCGTATCTCTAGATAACTCTTGTTAAAGTGTGGAATAAAACACAGTCATATCTCTAGATAACTCTTGTTAAAGTGTGGAATAAAACACAGTCTCTAGATAACTCTTGTTAAAGTGTGGAATAAGCCACAATCGTATCTCTAGATAACTTTTGTTAAAGTGTAGAAAAAACCACAGCCTTATCTCTAGATAACTGATGTTAAAGTATGGATAAGCTAGTTATATTGCTAGATAACTCTTGTTAAAGTGTGGAATAAGACACGGTCTGTTTTTAGATAACCCTTGTTAAAGTGTGGAAAAAACCACAGTCCTATCTCTAGACAACTGATGTTAAAGTGTGGAATAAGCCACAGTCCTATCTCTAGATAACTCTTGTTAAAGTGTGGAATAAAACACAGTCATATCTCTAGATAACTCTTGTTAAAGTGTGGAATAAGTCAGACATATCTCTTGATAACTCTTGCTAAAGTGTGGAATTAGCCACAGTCTGTCTCTAGATAACTCTTGTTAAAGTATGGAATAAGTCACAATCTGTCTCTAGATAACTCTTGTTAAAGTATGGAATAAGTCACAATTTGTCTCTAGATAACTCTTGTTAAAGTGTGGAGTAAGCTACAGTGCTATCTCTAGATAACTCTGTTAAAGTATGGAATAAGCCACAGTCTTATCTCTAGACACTCTTGTTAAAGTGTGGAAAAAACCACAGTCCTATCTCTAGACAACTGATGTTAAAGTGTGGAAAAAAACACAGTCTTATCCCTAGACAACTGATGTTAAAGTATGGAATAAGCCACAGTCTTATCTCTAGACAACTGATGTTAAAGTATGGAATAAGCCACAGTCTTATCTCTGGACAACTGATGTTAAAGTATGGAATAAGCCACAGTCTTATCTCTGGACAACTGATGTTAAAGTATGGAATAAGCTAGTTATATCTCGAGATGAATCTTGTTAAAGTATGGAAAATTCTAGTCATATCTTGTAACAACTCTTGTTAAAGTATGGACTAAGTTAAATATCACTCATTCATTATGGACAAAAATACAGATTTGTCTTATGATGCTTGTTTAAGCATGAAATGAGTTACAGTCATGTTGGTAGAGGACTCTTGGTTTTTTGGGTTGACTATGTTCTGTCCTATTTCTAGATAATCCCTGTTTAAGTAGTGACTTAGCTACAGTCATATTTCTGGATGACCACTGTTTAAGTAACAACCATGCTATAGTTATATCTCTAAATGAATATAGTTTAATAATTGACCAAGCTACAGTCATACCACTAGAGGACTCTTGTTTAGGTATGGAGTAAACTAAGTCTACAGTTTTATCATGATTCCTCCTTAAGTATGGACTAAGGTACAGTCTTAAATTTATACTACTACTACTACTACTACTAATAATAATAATAATAATAATACAATAAAACTAGCCTTGAGTGACCATATTTTCAATGCACATATTTATTGATTATATTTTTATTATGACCTGTCATAAGGGACCATGAATTTTTGGCAAATGGCATGTTTTTGTTTAGATAGCTTGTTATACTGTAATAACACTACTTTATTTTAGTAACACAAAGGTAAGACAGTTCATTTGAAATGGAAAATAGTAGTAGCTTTAAACAGGTTCATAGTGTTATTGGAAATCACTTAAAATGTAAGCTCTAGCTGTGTATTCAAACACACACACACACAAACACACACACAACTGTGTACAGCTGAGACCCAGATCTGCTGTCATATAACTCAGCCACAGATCATGGTCAATTCTATTAATTCTAATGATTATAAGTGAACTGTGTGTACCATATATACTCACATATTAGTTGGATACAACTGCATAGACCCTGACCTGCAATTGCATAATTCATCAGCAGATCTGGGTCTGTGCAGTTTGTTGGGACTGATCAGTAAATTGAACAAAATAGACTCCAATCTGCCATCACATAATGCAACAACAGATTAGGGCATATGTTTTTTCCAGGTTGAAATAACTTGTACACAATTATATACGATACTTAAGTCTGAATGCATTTCTGCATTGATGACAGTTGGCCACAAGTCAGGTGGTATTTATTTACAACTGTGAATACGATCATTGATTGTAGTCTGAGACTGTCTGCATAAAGAATTGGCAGATGTCATGATGGGGAAAATAAGGGTAAAGATGTTGCCCCTCCCCCTTGCTGACTGTTTATATCAGGTAGATAAATTTTCATCGTATCTCTTGAGTGTGTGCTGATATCATTGAGATTATGACATTAGATTGTGCATAACGTAAAATAGGCAAACATGCTACAGAATTTATTATTCCACATTCTTCCTTTCAAATATAATTTTGCTTTTGAAAATTGACATTCTTTGTTTTCATTATTAATTTAATTTACCTTAGTCAAAGGGCAGTCGGTTTACTCAGCATCAAATTCATAATCCAAGGACCATGGATTTGATACCTGCTCTTGCCAGTCCATGCTGGCTGCCTAGGTGTGACCATGGGAAATGCATTAGCTCTCCTTTCCTAGCATATAATAGTCGATACAGTGTTTAAAGTGCTATTTAAACCCACCCTCCCCAGATGTATAGACCATAGTTAACACATTGCAATGTCATCTGGCAACCCAGAATTTGGGGCACCTCATGTTCATTTCACTTTGGGTTATTTTTCCTAGGCCATGCTTTGGACTTGGATTGCATAGTGATGAAAGTCAAAGTGGGCCAGATGACAAAAGCTGACAATGACTTGTATAACAGTCTACCAATGATGGCACAAATTCCTGTTACTCATTAATGTGAATATACATGGTTTATTAACTCTCAGGTGTGTCATCTGACAGTCAACAGAAGTATTGGATGACATAGGCATTTTCCGAGTTGTCAGAACAAAAGTGGAAATTTAGTTCTTCTTCAGTGAACTAGTATTAATGTTGCATCCGATTTAAAGTGCAAAGTCTGTAATTTTGCCCTAAATTTTACATTAGCAGTAAGTAGTGGATCATACACAATTGCTCATATCAGATGTATGAAAGCCTGTTTTTCTCATCCTTGACAAGTGTAAATTTTGCCCTAAATTTTACACCAGTACTAAGTGGTGGATGACTGAAAATATTTTAGCATACTGAGCAAATGATGAAAATTATATCTTACATCAGGCATTGTATTTACAACTTTGACCAGGGTGCATTCTGGATAAGTGATTTTTAAAACCACACCCTATGATGTAAATAAATGGGTCGTAGGTTGCACATGCTGTCTTACATTTTATTCTTTAAACTTAAGACTAGTATAGTTAAATGATTTTGAGATATATTTGTGTACCTTGTTTATTACCATATGTGTTTCAGTTGCTCTGACAACATGGCTTCGTTTGAGAAGGCATGAGGTATTATTATTATGCGCCGAAATTGAGATGTAATAATCACCTTTTCCATCTGTCTGTCTGTCCATCTCTCCGTACTTCTTGTAACCAGCATAGCTCAGCAGTCTTTTGATATTTAAAATATATACTTATGTATGATGTTGGATCCATCCATAGACTGCATATATAGACCAGATCTGCCATCACATATTGCACCAGCAGATCTGCTATTTGTCAGTCATCTGGGCTGATGCATTTAGTAAGAAGCAATCAGTAGAACAAACACCACAGAACCATCTGCCAGCAGTTTGCTATGAAACATTTAGGTAATCAAACTACATACACAGTACATGAAAAATGAGTCTTTTGAGTCACAACTGCTTCAATTTAGCTTCTTATACATGTGGTTCAGAAACCATTCAATATATTCATCGTGTGAATTCTGTCGGACATATGTTGATGTGCCTTGTTATGTTTTGTCTCTTTTAATTCATTTTGAGAGTTATGGGCCTTGTCTATCAGCTTCATATCAGCATGTTGACTATTGTTTCTAAACACAGTGCTTGGTAACCATTCAACATAAAACATTTTTGTAAAACTTATGGTGAACATTGTCTTTTAGATGTTGATATGCTATCTAATTGTTTTAAAAATTTTAATTTATCTAAGTATTTTTATCTAAGTGTTTCAAGAAATTTTCAGTTTTCATAGTTATGGGCCTAATTTCAGTCAAAAGTCATATCTTCACTCATGGAAGATTCTTGTAACCAGCATAGTTCAGAAATCATTTAGCATCTCCTGATGCAGTTTGGAACAATGTCTTCTACACGTAGATGTACTTTTCAGGTGATTAATCTCATCTACCCATTTGTGATGGAGTTATGGGTCTTGTCAGACAAGCAAAGATCTTCACATTGAAAGTTTCCTGTAACTGTTAAAGCAGTATTGTAGCTTAACAACGTTTCGAAACATTCTGATGCTGTTTGGATTGTCAACAGATTCATAACTGTGCTTATTAATGATATTGCCAACAGAGACAGAAATGTGCTTGTATTGAAAGTTCTCTCTCGTTTTTTTTTTTCATTTTGCACAGATTTTATGGCTGTTTTCCACATTTTGTTTAATATTAAATGTTGGATCCTTTGTGACTTGACTGTCATTCATTAAGGTTCTTGTTACAGATATTTTATTGGAATATATTTGATGCTTTTATGAAAGGTGCCTGTTAAACTGGGAAGTATCACAAAGCGACTGGAATTGAAGCAAAATGTTAAATTGGGCAAATGTTAAATTGACTGAAGAGGCCAATAACTCTGTCAAGAATAAAGCAGTAACAATGAAACCCCTAAAAGGCACCAGGGAGCAATGATAGTAAAACGGATAATAATAAGGAAGATGACTTTCATAGTGGACACAAGAAAATGTTTTTACTCAAAACTAATATTAAGGAATTCTTGGAAATTGAGGAAATTTGCCATTTCTATTCAGATGATAAACAAGGCTCATTTCAGGTCAATTTAAGATAAAAGTTTTGTATTTCAAATAATTTCACAGTGCCTGTTTACTGTTGGGTATCAATTACATTGTAGAAAAAAGCAATAGGAAAGAATCCACGTTCATCACAGTTTGAAGAATAACAATTAAGTTTTAATGGAAATTAGGAACTGGATAAGAGCCAGAAAATCAATTTTGTACAATTATTATGTTCAGTTCGGTGCCCGGTGACTTTGTTATTGTATGGCAGTTGATCTTTTATTTGGATTTCACCTGTGTTCTAAATTCTGGTACACCACAATTTGACCATATTCAAAGTTTACTTGGTATTCTGCAGATGTGTATTACCAAGTGCAATATTGATTATGACACAGATGTGTATTACCAAGTGCAATATTGATTGCTGACACAGATGCGTATTACCAAGTGCAGTATTGATTAATGACATGTGTATTACCAAGTACAATATTGATTAATGACACAGATGTGTATTACCAAGTGCAATATTGATTAATGACACAGATGTGTATTACCAAGTGCAATATTGATTAATGACACAGATGTGTATTACCAAGTGCAATATTGATTAATGACACAGATGTGTATTACCAAGTGCAATATTGATTAATGACACAGATGTGTATTACCAAGTGCAATATTGATTAATGACATAGATGCTGTCTCCTGTCTCCCATCAAATAGATTAAGATTACAGGAAGCAAGCAAGAAGGAGGGGAGGGGAGAGAAAGTAAATTTTCAGAATGGTTTAATTTGGTGAATACAATAAAATGATAGAAATTAAAAGATGCTTGTATTGTGCCAGTCAGTATATAAACATTAAAAGAAAACAGGAAATTACAAAGAAAGACAAAACTGAATTGTGTCTACATTACAGTGGGACAGAGAGAAAGAAGGAGAATAAATTTTTGTAGTTGATTAATTGATTGTCCCAGAAAATTTAACTTTAATTTGGACTGATAGAAAGGTTTGCATTTTCAAGGTAGTTTTCTTTCAGCAGATGAAAAAATGGCATTTTTACTTTAGCAGCATAAGGTTCAAACATGTTATCAAGAAGAAAATCGCTTTTACTTTTTAGTCTCTCCAAACATTGTCCATCAGTATGGGATGCATTTACATTATGTCTCAATGGATCTATAACTATGCACAATATTTTCTTTTGTGATGCCTGGTATATCATAGGATGGGAGTTTCATAAGTGTGCTAATAGAGAAAACTTTTAGCATCATTGGTTTGTTTACCAGTAAAATGGCATTATTTAAAACTGAAATATGCTTTTTTGACATGTGAAGATGGGCCTCACTAACCATGATGGTGATCTTAACAGTCTTGTTACTACCGCTGAAAGACTTCTTATGATCTTTAAACTGGTCCTAAAACGAAAACCGTGCTAATCTGGCCTAAAAGACAGTCACTACAATGGCCTTCTTGAAATTCTTTTAACCTGGTCATCACTCTTTCTCCTAGATGGCTGGTCATTATCAACATTCTGCTTGGTTAGACCTAATTGGAAATGGTGCCAATCTGATATGCAGTAAGGCCATCATGGCAGCCATCTTGAAAATCTTGCTATCATTACTCCTCCAAAATAGAAAGTTATATCAACATAGGGTTTTCACTAGAAGACTTCTTATAATGTCTTGTCGGGCCTAAATTAAAATGGTGCTGATCTGATATTGAGATTGACCACCATAGTCACCTGATCTTGAAAGTCTTGTTATTGCAACTCTTCTTAAATGGAAAGTTGTTTTGAGTTCAGCTTGTCACCAGAAAAGTTATTAGGGTGTCTGATTGGTTTTAAAGTGAAAATAATATAAACTGACATTTAATATGGCCACATATAGTGGCCAGCATGAAAATATTATCTTTACTCCTCAAGGGATAGCTATATCAACATGTGATTTTACCAGAAAACTTCTTTTGACACCTAGTTTCTTCTAAATTAAAATAGCGATAATTGTAGATCCAGTATATCTGCCATCTTGAAAATCTAATGGTGTCACCTCTCCCCTTGAATGTCAGGATATATTGTAATGGGGTTTTATGCCAAAAGATTTATAACGGCGTCTATTTGGTCCTAAATTTAATTGGTGCAGCTCGCACATCCAATATGTCTGCCACATCGGCTGATTTGAAAATCTTGTTATTGCTCGGATATGGGTTCAGCAGCCAGCAGCTAAAAGGAAGAAATCATCTTTTCTTGAATTCCTGGAAATTCTTTTTTGGTCAACTTTGCATGGATCTTGTTTCAGTTTTTGTACCTAGAGATGTCACATTTCGGGTGGCCATTGTTAGGAAATTATTTTATATAAGCAATTCAGTATAAAACCCAGCATTGTCATATTGGCTGTCTTGTAATAGTTGAAATCAAGACTTACATATTACCTTCTTGTAATATATATATATATATATATATATATATATATATATATATATATATATATATATATATATATATATATATATATATATATTGTAGCTGTTGGGAACAGCTCTTATTCATAATTCTTGGAACTGCAAATTTGTTTATCTTAGTATTTCACTTTATTCCAAATGAACGTGTCTGTTGGTCATGATACTGTCTAATAATTAAGTAAAAGCATGCTATTTTAGGCACAGTAATGAGTAACTTCCCTGTAGCTAAATGAAATTATAGAGATAAAAGCATGATGATGATGAATTAATTCATTTTAAACCTTATTACAAAGATAGAATCTATGAGCTGTTACCTTGCCTTTGGAAACAGTGTTACAGATGCTGAAAGCTGTATACTGTATGAACTCTGTTGTTTTGATTCCTTTTCAGAATGTAAACCAAACTGCAAATCATTATATAATAAAATGAAAACTTCTTTTATCCAGAGTTAAAATCAGTTATATCATCTGTTGAGATACAATAAATACAACTCCTCACAATATTAAATTTTATTATAACACATCATAATAATATTGCATGATTATTGTAACACGTATTACATATCATTATAACATATCATAATATTGCATGATTATTTTAACACTTAATATTACATATTATGACACATCATAATATTGCACATATAACACATGATAATAATATTGCATATTATTATTGCACATCATAATAATATTGCACAGGTAACACATCATAATATTATATTACACATTATTATAACATAATATTTTATATTATTATATGCTCGTTTTTTTCTCCATTAACTTTACATTGTCAGAATCATTCAATATTTCCCGATATTGCACCCTCGCGCTGAATTCATACTGAATGCACGCGAATAAAGGAACTACTTTCTATTGTAAACAAACAATTTTTTTCTGAATGAACTAAAGCAAATGTTTCATGTACTACCACATATCAGCAGCTTTGGCACATTCCGCATTAACTTTTTTGATACAGTGTTTCAGATCTAGGCTAGCTATAGACGCCAGACAGGGTCCTTACAATAACATGCAAGTTATAAGACATAAACTGTCTTCTTTAGCTAGTAATAAAAATGGCAAAAATATACTTACAATTTTACATCCTGAATTTCCTCAAAATGTACTTTAGTAGTTCTGCAAATCCAAATTACATGAGCCATGTCATGGGTTCTCAATGTTGGTTACACATTTCAAAATTGTACTGTAATTTCGAGTATATTCCAAGTGCAGTTACATCCTCCTTACTACACTCAAAATGAAATAAACATTAAATTCCACAGCGTCTTTTCGATAATTGCAATTGAAAGACTTCATATTTTTCCCACATTATGATCTGAATCATTCAATGACAGAACAGAAACATGCACGCCGATGTCAACACACTTTAATATGATTAAATTGGCAGACGCTGCTGGAATCCAATGTAAGTTACTTCATGTAGATAAATCCAGACCATAATCACAAAATTGTGTCGAATTGACAAAAATACCAAAACGTATTCATTCCAGATCAAATGGAAAAGTTGTTACAATGCGCATTCATTAACAATATTACTCTAAATTTCAATTTTAAGTAGACCAAACGCCATTTTCTTCCGAAACTTACGTCTAGCACGTGACCAACTTCAAATCTGTCTGGGCGGAGTTACGTGCGCATTAATAATGTTGTTATGTAATGATGCAGCTGCACTTGTGTATTTAGTTTGGAATACGGCATACATTCAGTTACTTTGTTTCTTTTAGTGTATTTTTGTTTATATATTTAAGCCTTGGGTAAAATAAGAAAATGAGCATATAATGAAAAGGTTACTGCATTTGTATGGGAAAATATGAACTCGTTTTGTTGGATGGCTATACTGCACTCCCAAGGTCGTGCAGTATAGCCATCCGAAAAACTCGTTCATATTTTCCCATGCAAATGCAGTAACCTATAATTATTATAACATCACAATAATATTTCATATTTTTATAACTTCATAATAATATTCCATATTATAACACATCATATTAATATTCCATATTATAACACATCATATTGATATTCCATATTATTATAACTCATCATGAAATGTATCTGATATCAGCTATTGAAAAGTGTGTGTGTGTGTGTGTGTGTGTGTGTGTGTGTGTGTATGTGTAGTATTAGTAGAAAAATATGTGAAATTCTTTCCACTATGTTTTCTATTTTCTACATTTTTATAGTGAATTTATACTAGTGAAATAATAATAAGAATAATAACTTTATTAATTTACTATGATATTACTATTATTGATTTATATTATTATTATTGTTCTTATTATTGTTTGGCTTTAGGTCACCTACCTTTTTGCTTTGATCTTTCTTTTAAGCAGACGGCACAAGTAAATGGCTGCATTTACATGACTGCTTGCAAATTATCAATTAACATGTTTGCGGTTAAAATGGCTTGGAAGATATGCAAGATTTAAGCATGATATTGTGCTGTGGCTCAAATTTCTGACTCAGAAATAATGCATCCCTCTTATTCAGTGTGTTAATTTACAGGATTTAAAGAAAGGAATTTTTTAAATATTAAATTTGTCAAAGTTTGAAGCATTTTTTAAAACTCTGACCTTAATTGAGTTTAAAGTATTTGGCCTAAGTTTTCATACTCAACAGCATATTAAAGTTCCAGGCCAGTTGCCTGGAAAATGAGGCTACATTGTTTTCAGTGACATGATAAAATCTTACTGAGAAAGAGGATCTGTTCATTTCATATTGCATTAGTAACAGATCAATGATCAATCCCATATGGCTGCTTGTAGATAAACAAGTTGCCTGTATTCACAGTTTTTGCAGAATTGCAGATGTTTCCAGCAATAAATCAACAGAAAAAGAGGACTAAATCAATGAACTAATCACAAGGACTTTAACATTTTTTTAAGGTAAATCAGAATTGATAAAACATATTACTTACATTCCACAGAGTTCAAGTAAAAGCAAGTTGTTTCATCCCGTCTGTCAGTATGTGTCTGAAATGTTATTGCTGTATAAAGTTAAAAAACAATGACATAACTGAAAACTAATAAAATAAAAGCTTTAAGGAATCAGTCTTTAAGTTAACAGACTTCTTTGGAAAAATACAACATTGATGCCAATCTGTAAAACAATGATACCAATCTATTAAACAAGGATCGGTAAAGCTGGGATACCAGCTTTAAAACTTAGATACCAGTCTATAGAACAGGATACCAATCTGTAAAACAAAGATACCAGTCTGTAAAACAAAGATACCAATCTATAACACAGGGATCCAATAGGCTGGGATACCAGTCTTTAAAACAAAGATACCATTCTATAAAACAATGTTACCAATCTGTAAAACAAGGATAACAATCTGTAAAACAGGGATACCAGTCTGTAAAACAATGTTATCAATCTGTAAAACAGGGATACCAGTCTGTAAAACAAGGATAGCAATCTGTAAAACAATGTTACCAATCTGTAAAACAGGGATACCAGTCTGTAAAACAAGGGTACCAATCTGTAGACCAAGGATACCAATATACAAGACAAGGAAAGCAATCAATAAAACAAGGATGCACCAATCTTTAAAAAAACTTAAACTTAAAAGAATCCCTCTGCAAAATTGCTATACATTTATCTTTTATACAGAGTATACTTTTGTAACTAGGACATTAGACACAAATATAAAGTTTGAACACAAGACACTTAACATTTAAGATACTTGGACACAGGACACTAATCTTTATAGAACTTGTACACAGGACACAAGTATTTTGAGAACTTGGATGTATAGGACATTCATATTTATACAACTTGGACACAGGACACTAATATTTTATAAAACATGGACACAGTGCACTACTGTTTACATAACATGGACATATGACACTAATATTTATAGAACTTGAAGACAGGGTACTAATATTATGAGAACTTGGACACAGGATACTAATATTTATAAAGCATGGACACAGGATGGCTGGTCTCAGCAACCAGACTTTTGAGTGACTTCAGGTGACATAGGTTGATAGACAGCTTAGTCTCTGTAACCAGACTCTTGAGTGACTCCAAGAGACATGGGCACAAAAATAGTCTGATACAGGTCATACTGTTGTTTAAAGATGTCACTAATCTTTGTGTATCACAGTTTGATGATGTCCAGAATTTTCATGCTGAAGCAAAACATGTTTTCTCAATCCAAATTCCATGTTGCAATTCAAAAATACAAGCAAAAAGGACAATATTGTGAATATTAATACTTGACCCAAGTGATCCAGCCATCTGAACTTTCATTAATTAATTTATTAATTAGGCTCAGTCTGTTCAAACAGCTGCTTTGTTGTGTATGTCATGTGTGGGAGTGGGCATAAGCTTGTCATTTGTTTCAAAAATGCACAGAAAATGTACACAATTGCTGGGTGACCTTTTTCTGAAGTGATCTACACTAGATCCTTATGAATATTATAATGACAGTAACTAATTATATTAATTAGTGACAATACCCATTTGTTATAAGCCATGTATTGTCAGCCTTTCTGTGATTCATACAGACCTTTACTAGAAACTTGCTTGGCATAGATTTCAGGGGCACACCAGACATTGATTGAAGGAGTGTACAAGGCAGCATGTCCCAAATAAAAATGGCTGGACTAACTGGCCCACTCTACACAGAAGCAGAATATTTCATTTAGGTCTGAGGCAATCCCATTAAACTATAATGGTGGAAAAATTTGGAATACTACCAACTTTGATTAGAGGGATAAAGTACATTAGCAATAAAGTCATTCAGTCGCAAATGTCAGTTCCCGGTCTGACATGCTGACCACTGAGCCATGACAGCACGACGTATAGTGACAATATTATTTAGATGTCATGAAATGATAAATGACTTTGCAATAGGAAGTATGGGAATGGAAGTAGGTTGCCCAAGGTCTGTGTTTTCCACAATAGCACATTCTTCACCATCTTCAAGTAATTGGCATTTTTATTGCTTCTTGTATACCTGCAAATTTTTCCGAGTATCAGACTGTGAGATTTGACAAAATATTCTGTGAAGTTGAGGAAATATCTGTGGGATTTAATTTTTCTAAGGTCATCATGTGCATTGATATAAAATGCAAAATAATGTTTCCTTGGGTTTCGCTTGTACAGAATATTAATAAATTGCTTTTTGTTCAAATTATGCACAAAAACATAACTGAATTGATTGTTGTTACATTCCATATACAGGTAACACTTGCAGGCTTTAGTTTTTGGTTTAAGTTAATCACCAGGACACATCTTAGCTTAAGAAATGCATTGTTCTTTGAGAAAAGTATTGCAGGGAGCAGCACTTTGAGATGGTACAAAATTTTGTTAGATATTAAATTGTATCTTCATGTATATAAGGATCCACCACCACCACAATCACCTTTGTAGATGAATCAGTTAAAGCCCCCTCTGGATTGACCTTGCCACTGAACATTAGGTGACTCAAATAAATCTCCACCTGAGTTATCTTGCCATTGGACCTTTACTGCTGACTCAGTTTTATTGCCCTATCTGGATTTATCCATTGTACATTTGTTTTTACTCACTTTCGGCCCCCAATGATTCATCTTGCCATTGGACATTTGTTGGTGACTCAGTTTCAGCCACATCAGGATTTATATTGCCATTGGACATTCATTACTGAAAATATTGAAAGTGTAGTTGCATGAAGAAGATGCAAATGGATTGTCATTTTCCAGCAAGTATAAGATTCTATCTGCTGACATCATTCATGTCTTCAGCCAAGGCTCTCTTTCATGATGACATTAAATTATTGATTTGCTGAATGGCATTGTAATTGTGTTTAATGGAAACCCAAATCCTTGAGGCTATGAAACTGTGACCAGTTTGCTTACATGTATTTCAAGTATCATTGCATCTTCAGAAAGCCTGGATGCTTCCACACCGTCTAAAATAACAAGTAGCTTTATTAGCAGACATAACTTTTAGTCATGTATTTGGTCATCTTCAAACAACCTGAATGCTTTCAAACAATATGCACCTAAAAAAACAAGCAGCTTTATTAACAAGCATGCTTCAGTCTTCACACATGTGATTCTATTGATGGTAGGCCAAAAATACCATTTTAAAGGCTGTCTACTGCACATATTGTTTTATAGTTGAAATCTGACACTTTTGAAAATTAATAGGATTTTGTAAGAAAATTATTAAAGAACCCAAATACGATATTTTTACGTGTTCTATCAACACACTGGAGAAACTATCCAGAACCAGTCTACTGAGAATTGGAACTATTCCACCAGCACATTGACTTGTGCAATAATATGTGGCAGAGCACTTAGGGTTAGAATTGTTAATTAAGAGTTGATGTGTACACAGTAAGCTGTAAATTGATTACCTTATTGTTGGAATTTAGGTAATTTGTGGCTGAATGCAGGATGTTTCTTTGGAGGGATTACAAGTAATAAAGGAATAAAAGATGGTCATGATGTATCTTGATCCTTTGATGAAAATTGGCAGACTCTTGGTGGAAGATATACATTGAAGACTGACAATAATAAAGAATTTCAGCAGACAGATGGATATAAAATAACAAGTAGCTGTATTAACAAGCATCACTCAATCTTGTCTTTAATGGTTTGATGATGGTTAGACAAGCATCACTCAGTCTTGTCTTTAATGGTTTGATGATGGTTAGACAAGCATCACTCAGTCTTGTCTTTAATGGTTTGATCATGGTTAGACAAGCATCACTTAGTCTTGTCTTTAATGGTTTGATCATGGTTAGACAAGCATCACTCAGTCTTGTCTTTAATGGTTTGATCATGGTTAGACAACTTGAATGCTTTCAGACCATGAACCTGAGGGACTGATTATCTGATTGGTGTGGGAGGCTGAGTTTTCAGGCCTCCCAATAGCTTTGTAAAATGTTCTTGCTCTGATTTGTAGAAAAAAGTTGATAAAAGATTGTGTGGTCAAATCCCTTCCACCATCAATGAATGGTTTACATGTACCATGTTTTAATATGTATGCCCTCAGATAAATGGTTTATCATATTTTTAATACTTATATTCTGGGATAAAATGGTATGCGATGACTGTAATGTGTATGTCCTGGGATTATAAATTGTTATATCATATTTTTATATATATGTCCTGGGATGAATGGTATATCATATTTTTGATTTGTATGTCATATTTTTAATATGTATCTCCAGGAATAAATGGTCTGTCATGTTTTAATATATATGTCCTGGAATAAATGGTCTGTCATGTTTTAATATGTATGTCCTGGAATAAATGGTCTGTCATATTTTAATATGTATGTCCTGGAATAAATGGTCTGTCATGTTTTAATATGTATGTCCTGGAATAAATGGTCTGTCATGTTTTAATATGTATGTCCTGGAATAAATGGTCTGTCATGTTGTAATATGTATGTCCTGGAATAAATGGTCTGTCATGTTTTAATATGTATGTCCTGGAATAAATGGTCTGTCATGTTGTAATATGTATGTCCTGGAATAAATGGTTTGTCATATTTTAATATGTATGTCCTGGAATAAATGGTCTGTCATGTTTTAATATGTATGTCCTGGAATAAATGGTCTGTCATGTTTTAATATGTATGTCCTGGAATAAATGGTCTGTCATGTTTTAGTATGTATGTCCTGGAATAAATGGTTTGTCATGTTTTAATATGTATGTCCTGGAAGAAATGGTCTGTCATGTTTTAATATGTATGTCCTGGAATAAATGGTCTGTCATGTTTTAATATGTATGTCCTGGAATAAATGGTCTGTCATGTTTTAATATGTATGTCCTGGAATAAACCTGCTCTTTGATAAATTGTATATCATGTCTTTAATTGTTTTATGTGATGTATTTGAAATGCTGTAATTTTGGAATAACTTCATCTGTGTTTTTATTTTCTTTCCGAAGAATATTTTTTTATAAACAGTATCTCAGTATTTCCTGTTGATTTTATGTTCATATTTATCTTACATAACCTTTGCCCTTTAGTTTGTAATAATTGTCTCCATATTTTATGTCCATTATGTTCTTTTGTATGTATTTTTATGGAACAATTGAACATCAACTGTTTTACTAATGACAAGGCATCAAATGAAAAAAATCAGAACAGATCTAATATCCCAAATATGAACTGTGAAACATTGGCTGTATTGATGACATGAAACAAAGGCAAAAGTGGACAAGCCCACCCTTAAAACATGGTCAAGCATGTAGAAGTTTATCTTTGAAACATGATCAAAGTTTGGATCAATCCACCTGTGAAATATGGACAATCATAATTTACATCTCCATGATGGAGCCATCTTTTGCAATGATATCTAACATGGTCAAACATTAATTTGAAACATGGTCCAAAATGGATTTTTACTCCATCCAGAGAAATCCTGGGCAATCGCACTGATTAGCTGACATTGATTTATCTTCTTTGTGGTCTAATGCCATTTATATTAAAGCACAAGACTGAAAAAGTATACAGACACATGTATCATTGATGGCTGCAGTAAAGCAAATTGATGTTGGATTATAATTTTCCAATCCGTTTACTTCGATGGATGAATATCATAACACCCCTGGAGTCTGTTTGTCATTGAAATCAATCTTGCATTGTTGTTATTTCAGAATATAAATTTTCCAGACATTTGATTTCCAGTAAATCTGCGCACAGTGTACACACGTGATAATAGACAAATCCAGTGAATGTGCTCGGATTCCCATAACAACTCTATGGTTTCTTTTGGACTAAATTGCAGTTTGAGATTAATATTGTGACATCATAGATTGTATTGTCACTTAATGCTGAGTGTAACTAGCTGCATTTTATAAACTTGGCATCTCTTGACTGTAGTTGTTGTTGTTATAGTGTTTAATGCCATTTTTCAGCACAGGATAGGCTATACATGGTGGCCAGTATAAATGGTGGAGGAAGAACCTGGGAAAACCTGGAAAGAACCACTGACCCTCGAGAAGCTACTGGCAAGCTTTCTCACATACCCACATTGGCTGAGCTAGAGACTCAAACCCACACAGACAGAGGTGAGATGGCAGTGATCCATAACGGTGAGCGCTTTAGACCACTCGGCCACTCGGGGCCCCCATCTCTTGACTGAGAAGCCCATATGCATTTTGGATGTAGTGCTTTGATTATTATGTACTGTATAGGCATAAAGAAATTCTGTCCGAATCGTATTTGGTGGCAAGAAACAGCTGTAAAAATACTCATTCTGAAAAAGATTCTATGCTTAATACAGATATTTGTTTAATAATTGTTGATTTTGTGACTTCAAAATAACAAAATGAAATTAGGGTCTACCCCCGAAAAATTTTGAGATTTTTGTAAAATTTATAATTTGTCCAGAGCTCAATAAATGTTGCTGTTTTGGGTTTAACACCATTGTTTAGCACAAGATACATGGTAGCCAGTATAACTGGTGTAGGAAGAACCTGGGAAAACCCCAGTAAGAATCACCGGCCCATGGAAAGCTCCTTGCAAGCTTTTTCACATGCTCAAATTTGCTGAACCCGAGACTCGAACCCACGCAGACAGAGTTGAGATGGCAGTGATTAGTAAAGGTGAGTGCTTCAGACCACTCAGTCACCCGGGGCTCCATTGGCAAAACATAATTCATGGGCTTCACATATATCAGTTAAAATTAGAATTATTACTTTTTACAGAATAATAAAACAATTTAGTCCCATCAACATTTTGGCCAAATGTTTTTTTTAATCCTGTCCCAGATCCCTTCATTCCTGAAGATATTCATACTTCTTTGAATTCTGAGGAAGTAACTTCATCAGTGATATTCTTTATTTAATGAAATTAACTTCTGAGCACATTTTAATAGTATGTAATCATTTATATATTCTATTTATATTTTAAGCTGCATTCCTTCCCAAAATCATATTTTAAAAAGTATTATGATCATGTTCTTGCAAGCATTGATGGTTTTAACCATAACCCATCCAAATTATCCACATGTGTAAGTTTTGGCATACTCTTGTGTTATAGTGTGACAGTAACTTTCTTTACACTCAGCAATGTTGGGTTTTTAATAGCAAGGGGTGGTTTCCTTCATTTCTAATATGGACTGTGTCTGATTACAGTCTTAATTTTTTATTGAGCCTGCTACACTTTTATAAGCAGACCAAGTTTTAAATAGTCTCATAGTGACACTTGGACAGTGAGAGCACATGCTCACTACACTTTGCTACACTCTGCATTAAAAAGTGAGACTAGCTGCATTCAGAAGATTCTGTCAAATGATCTTCAAGTCAAAAATGCAAGACCTCAAAGAAAAATTGTAGGAGGACAGTGATTTTGAACCAATATGTACCAAGTTTCAAAGTGATCCAACAGAAGTAATGCAAGATTAGTTCCAAAAGATTCTTTGGAGACAAAGATGGGAATAACTCTAAGAAAAGTTTTGATTTGTCAATATGCACTTTTTCAGGTGATGACATGATTGAAGGTACTAATTTTTATGGTTTTCTTTTAAAAACTCTGAGACTGAGACTGTGTTCTGACATACATTGCAGAGACTAGTCAAAAAGGGCAATAACTCTTATAAAAATTGTGTTGGCATAGTGATTTGATAACAAGTGCATTTTCAGGTGATTACTAATAATGTTAACCAAGCCTTGTGAATGCAACCATGCAACCATGTTATGATCATCATATGAAGATATATCAACAAAGCACTTTGCTCCTGCAACTTATGTTAAAACCGTTTGCTTGTTTTGTCTCACAGATGAGTGCAGTGGATGATAAAACCTTGCAAATGCAACTAGTGCTACAGTTTGAGATGGATTGTTGTGAAACTTGGTACATCTTGTAGACATCATCTAAAAATGCTTGTATAGAAAAATTAGTGTCTCTGCATTTTTGTTTTATAGAGTTTTTGCTCATTTTGACTTGTAGCTGGACATTATGTACATGGTATGACAATCTTTTGAATGCAGCTTGTTTTAGTTTTCAGTTAAATTTGCTGTGAAACTTTTTACATATTTTAGATTGACAAATCCTAGTGCTCGCACAATTTTTGTTCGAGTTATTGCCCTTTTAGTTTAATTCAGTGTATGACAAAATCTTCTGAATGCAACTTGTCTTCCAGTTTTTCAGGGATTGCAGTGAAGTCTCTTAATCATTATTTTCATCAAAAGATGCACATATTGACAAATCTTACAGTTTCAGTGATTTTTGTGAGAGTTATTGCCCTTTTTTACTTACAGCTGCAGTATTTGAGTTTTGTGAATGCAACTACTTAGTGGCATCACGTGTGGGGTGAGGACCATACCAGGTGACACCATCAGAATGGGTGACACCAAAATGACTCTAAAATTTTTGAATTTTTGTGCAGGAAGGAGGCCCATGGGGGTGACACCATGAGTTACCGCACATGACTGTCTATAAAATTTTTGAATTTTTGTGCAGGAAGGAGGTCCATGGGAGTGACACCATGAGTTACCGTACATGATTGTCTATAAAAGTTTTGAATTTTTGTGCAGGAACGAGGTCCATGGGAGTGACACCATGAGTTACTGCACTGGGTGACACCAGCCCTAGTGACGCCAATGCAACTACCCTCAATATTTCAACCGTTGTGAAACTTTCAACATTATTTTGGTCATCATCAGAAGATATGGTCATTGACCAATCATTGTACTCGTGCTGTTGTCAGAAAGATGCATGTGGACCAATCATTGTACCCATGTTGTTGTCAGAATACATGCATCTTGACCAATTATTGTACTCATGCTGTTATTAGAAGTTGTACATGTTGACCAATCATTGTACTCCTGTTGTTGAGAGAAAATATGTATATTGACCAATCATTGTACTCATGATCTTGTCAGAAAATATGCATATTGACCTAAAATTGCACTCATTCTGTTGTCAGAAAGTATGCATATTGACCAATCATTGTACTTGTGCACTTGTCAGAAGATATGCATGTTGACCAGTTATTTACTCAGACATGCTGTTGACAGTATTGTCATGCACATTGTTGACTATATTCTCATCTCCATCAAGGGTGTAGTGGTAGGATGTTGTAGAGACGGTATATTTACAGGAGCAAATTGCTGACCATTCCTAATGTTACATCAAAATTTCCTTTTTGGAATATATCTTCAAATGTTTCATATGTATTGTGTTCCTTCCTGCAATGGGTGCACTTAAAAAATTTCTATAAAAAAGGATGAGACAGACAAGTTATTGCAATATTCCAAACACATTTTTCTGACAATAATGACATGAAGGTAATAAATGGAATATAAAACAATTATTACCAGTAAATTGTGTTCAGTAATTATTTCTCATCCATTTACTTTGATCAGCCTGACTGAACTTAATTGATATTGAAATAAATTGGACATGATTTATATTAAAGGCCAAATTTTCCCATCCATTTACTTTGATCAATAGATTCCCTATCACTGCAATCTAAGGTTAAGTTTGCTTTTGAAATTAATGTGAATTATTGATTTTTAAGATTATGAATTTCCCAGACATATCCAATAAATCTGCACACAATTTTTTAAGTGCACAAATGGTATCCGATGAAGATGAATTTCTCTTCTCATTCTGTACAGTTTCAAGTTTACATGAATAAGATCAAAGTCTGAAGTGTCCTTGAGATCAGTGTACTGTGAATAAGATTGAGGTCTGAAGTGTTCTTGAGATCGGTGTACAGTGTGCTATGAATAAGATTGAAGTCTGAATTGTTCTTGAGATCAGTGTACTATGAATAATATTGAAGTCTGAAGTGTTCTTGAGATCAGTGTACTATGAATAAGATTGAGGTATGAAATGTTCTTGAGATCAGTGTACTATGAATAAGATTGAGGTCTGAAATGTTCTTGAGATCAGTGTACTATGAATAAGATTGAGGTCTGAAGTGTCCTTGAGATCAGTGTACTATGAATAAGATTGAGGTATGAAGTGTTCTTGAGATCAGTGTACTATGAATAAGATTGAGGTCTGAAGTGTCCTTGAGATCAGTGTACTATGAATAAGATTGAGGTATGAAGTGTCCTTGAGATCAGTGTACTATGAATAAGATTGAGGTCTGAAGTGTCCTTGAGATCAGTGTACTATGAATAAGATTGAGGTCTGAAGTGTTCTTGAGATCAGTGTACAGTGTGCTATGAATAAGATTGAGGTCTGAAGTGTTCTTGAGATCAGTGTACAGTGTGCTATGAATAAGATTGAGGTCTGAAGTGTTCTTGAGATCAGTGTACTGTGAATAAGATTGAGGTATGAAGTGTTCTTGAGATCAGTGTACTATGAATAAGATTGAGGTCTGAAGTGTCCTTGAGATCAGTGTACTATGAATAAGATTGAGGTCTGAAGTGTTCTTGAGATCAGTGTACAGTGTGCTACGAATAAGATTGAGGTCTGAAGTGTTCTTGAGATCAGTGTACTGTGAATAAGATTGAGGTCTGAAGTGTTCTTGAGATCAGTGTACTATGAATAAGATGGTTAGCCCATGCTTGATGATATGCCCATACTTGATGTTTAGCTCATGCTTGACGATTAGCCCATACTTGATGATTAAAGCCCATATTTGATGATAAGTCGTGCTTGATATTAGCCCATATTTGATGATAAGCCCATACTTGATGATAAATCCATGCTTGATGATTAGCCCATGCTTGATGATTAACCCAGGCTTGATGAAAAACCAATACTCGATGATTAGCCGATGCTTTATGATGAGCCCATACTTGATAATAAGCCCATAATTGATGATTAGCCCATGCATCATGATCATAAGCACATACTTGATGATTAGCCTATACTTGATGATAAGCCCATACTTGATGATAAGCCATCCAAGTCCCCTTTATGCAACATTTTGACAAATATTTACCCAGATCTATGTTAATAATTAGGTCGTCCTATACTTTTAAAAAATATTATTAGGTTGATACCAAGCGTCCTTATTGGATAATTTCTTTAACATTGATAAATGTTTGAGTATTTAAGACAAGTGTGATTTGAGTATTTAAGACAAGCATGATGTGATTGCCCTGAGGGAGCTTTGGTTAATCATTGGACTCATAATCCATGGGTCAAGGATTTAGTACACACACAGGACAGCCTAAGTTGGCTACCTTGGTGTTTCCTTAGGAAAGGCACTTAACTCCATTTTCCTCAGAGTGATATAGCTGATAATAGTAAAAGAACTTAGTTGTTTGGGGATTTTTTGCCTTGAGAGAAAGAGACATTAATTACCCTCCCATCTCCATATTTTCAGTAAATTTTATTTTTGCTGAGAGAGCAAAAGACATTACCCTCTCACCTCCACATAATCAATAATTTTTATTTTTTCTGACAGAGAAAAAGACTTTATCCTTTTACATCCATACAGTGAATAATTTTTTTAATATTTTTGCTGATATATTATTTGTAATTATTTTTTTTTGTTCAGAGAGCAAAAGACATTTACCGTCTCACCTCCATGTTATAATTTTTTATACCATCTCATTTACTTTGGTACATAATCACTATCCAAAGAAATATCTGTTTTGTCTAATTTCAGTACGTTTTTTATATAAAGAACATTTTCATACTAAAACTTTTAAGATTGGGTCACATGGCTAAAATGTTTCTGTTTGTAAAAGTAGAGAAACTTTGAATTACGGTACCTTTATTTTCTATTTAAAAAAAAAACACTTTACAGAATTTTAAATTTTTTTACAGAAAGTGTATGATGACATTAAGGTGTCTCTACTCTAAAAAGTTCCTTAAATATATTTCCTTCATTTTCATGTGCTTGCCACAAGGCAGAGTGTATTATGTTATTATGTCTGTCCTTTTGTCTGTCTGTTCCCAGTTTGGTTTCCTTACAATAAGTTTAGTTCTCCGCCATCTCACATTACCAAACTTTTTATTTCGTTTCTGCATCATGATATTAGCTACATATAAATGACCAGGCCCAGACTTTGTAGATGGCTTGCACTTATGGTAATTAGCCTGTCACCTTTGGAGCCAGAAGGTCAAAGGTTAAGATCACTCTGAAAGAAAAAAATTTCTGTGCAAAATTATAGTTATCTACATAGAGGACTTTTAAACATGGGGCAGGTACATACTGTGCTATTCATGGGACTCTTGCTTCATATTGTTTATAACATAGTGCATAAATTATTAGTTCCATTGCACTTTCATACTTCTGTTAAAGACTAACTTTGACACAATATATAAAAAATAAATCTGAATTGGTTATGGTGCATTTTCTGCAAAAGTTGCACTTGAATGAAATGACATTTCTTGATCTGGTTGAATCACACCCAACCAATTTGTCATTCTATACAATGTAAAATGGATTTTATATAAATAAGATATCCTTGGCCTGATGCCTTTGTACCTGAAATAAATTATTTTCCACATCAATTTAATTCTTCACAGAAGACAAAAACCAGTATTCAATCAACATGTTATTTTTTGTTTTAGTTTTTATGCTGTTTTTGATTGAATACAAGTATTATTCTTCAATAGGATGCTGATTTCCATGAAGAAAAAAAAATCAGCTAAAATGTTAATGATTTTCCTAGGGACTGGAATGAGATGCAGTAATAGTTGATTGGCTTAATTAGCGTAGTGATATCTTAAATGTCTTTAGAATTTTTACTAGTGATGCCAATTCACCAGTATGGCTGACATTACTAAAAATAGAAAAACATCCGAAAGCATCCTGACATAAGGTGCTTCAGTATCAGATAAGGATGCCAATGTGCCATCAGACAGATGAAGATACAAAACAGCATAGGAGATGGTTCTGTGGAAAGAAAACAGCATAGGAGATGGTTCTACAGAAACAAAACAGCATTGGAGTTGGTTCTTCAGAAGCATTCTACTCACCCAGATTTCTGGCCATTTACTCCTGCATCTGGCAATTAGGCAAATGCTCGCCAGGCGAGCAATTTTAGGCCCACTTAGGCATCTTGTTACAACTGATAAACCTGTACAAATAATACACACAGTGCAGTGAATATGGTGCTTGTTAATGGAATCAATGTGAGAGCCAGACCCAAAGACAATATTTAAATTATATTTTGTAATGCAAATGTCATGACTGTCAAATACCCTCACAGAAGAAACTGAATTATTAGAAAGGATGACAAAATAAATTGATGGAACTGTATAGAATTTATCCAGGTCAAATATGTGGTTGCTAGGTGACAAAATGATACATTGTATTGACACCATGGAACTTGGATTAATACCTATATCTTCAGCTTACTGGCAGTACAGCAAGATGCTGGGTTTATAAGACTTGTATGAGTGTCAGGTTGTAAAATTTTGGCATGTTCTTTATCCATAAATAGATAAATCTATCCTCAAATGGATTACTTCACTGGGAGTTGCATTAGTGCTTGCCTGACCTGGGTCCTCTACCCAAGATGGTAAATCAATATTAATGATGGCAATGTGGTTGGGAGGTTTGCTTTTCACTAGTACATGTGAACCTGTCACTTTCAGTGCCATGAGTTCAAAATGTCATTCTTGGATAGGCTTGTGTATTATATTAATTATACCAGGAGTTATACTGGAACGATTGTTCTTTAGTTTTCACATGCATAATAATACTGTGACCTAATTTTACTCACTTATAAAAATGTCTTATTTAAGACTTTAAGGCATTCTTGCTTTTGCTGTTATGAAAGTGTTCTATACACATATTCAAATGATATACTTGTAATACTTTATTTTCTGTCTAAAGCAGGTCTCTGTGATCATGCTTCATTTACAGAACTATTGCCCATCAGTACTAGACTTAAAAAGTGTTTAGAAATTTTTTTTTTATAGCTTTTAACGAAGGAAAAGTATGTATTTTAGTGTAACTTTGTAACACATCATTGTTTTTTTGGCCACAAGACTAACTGTCATAAGTTATTGGTATTCAGACAAACTGTCATGTGTCTGTGGTATTCAATACCAGGCTGAAACTGTCATAATGTACATCATTAATATTCAGGCAAGCTGTCATGAGATATGTCATTGACATTCAGACAAGCTGTCATGCAATATGTCTTTGACATTCAGGCAAGCTGTCATGAGATATGTCATTGACAGTCAGACAAGCTGTCATGAGATCATGGGCACCCGCAGCATGGGTCAAGGGGGGTCACGTGACCTCCCTGGAAATCATACTGCAAATATATATATATATATATATATATATATATATATATATATATATATATATATATATATATATATATATATATATATAAATTCCGACAAGTTTAATCATGCAAATGAAGCTGAAAATATGTCACAAGATTCTGTTCAAAACGCTTAATATATATTAATTAGCTTTAGTTTCAAACTGCTTCTTATACTAACTCTCCCAGCCGTGACTGACTGACCCCCCCCTGAAAAAATCCTGACCCTCCCCCCTGTAAAAAATCCTGCGGGCACCCATGCATGAGATAAATCTTTGATATTCAGACAAGCTGTCATGAGTCATTGACATTCAGACAAGCTGTCATGATGCATTTTTAAAGGTAACATACATTGGTACTCATTTTTGAAGGTGGCATGCAATGGTATTCAGGCCTCAGTACAAGATTTTGTTACAAGTCATTGGTATTCAGGCTTCATTACAAGCTGTCATAACACAAGTCTTTGGTATTCAGGCTGCAAGATGAGCTGTCATAATAAAAGTAATTGGTATTCAGGCCTCAAAAATAGCTGTCGTAACAGAAGTTATTGGTATTCAGGACTCAAAAATATCTGTCATAAGTCATTGATATTTAGGAGCCAAAATAGATGTCAAAACATTATTCATTTGTATTCAGGCCTCAAAAAGGGCTGTCATAACACAAATCAATGGCATTCAGGCCACTATCACAACATGAGTCATTCTTAAGAGAAATGGTGATAAAGTGATTCAGATTTTTACTTGTCCTTACCCACTAACCATAAATTGGGATGAGGAAATGGATGAGCAGACAAGTAGATTTTGAAATATATATATTTGAATAATTCAGAATGGAGGAAACATGAATGTATACCCAAGAAAACCACTACACATTGATGGCTCTACCATCCATTATGTGTTGGCTGATCAGATTAATCAGTAAAACAAACAACATAGACCCTGTTTTGTCATTACATAATGCAGCTGCAGATGTAAGTCTGTGTTGTTAAGACTAGTCAGTAATACAAAGAAAGACCCTGATCTGCCAGTCCATTCTGTGATGACTGATCTGGATCAGTGCTGTTTGCTGTTGAATCTGATTTATATGCAAGTATATCAGTATATGCTATATTACCACATAATTGGTGAATCTTAATGTAGACTGTATAATCTCTGTAATTGGTGAACCTTATTGTAGACTGTATAATTTCTGTAATTGGTGAACCTTATTGTAGACCGTATAATCTCTGTAATTGGTGAACCTTAATGTAGACTGTGTAATCTCTACATTACTTCTCTAATTTGTAATATGAGATTGTCAAAGCCCCAAATGAAGTCTCAAGCTGTTATAGTCAATACTTATTTCCAATATTGTGGAAAGAGATACAGGACTATAATTATCAGGTCATGCATGTAGAAAGGAGACACCTTGTACAAGATTCTGACACTATATACTATGTCATATTGATGTTTTTCTTATAGTAACATATACTTTGCCTGGAATACATCAAACCAGCACAATTACAGTATTAGAGATGAAGAGGTCTTAGACACCAAGCTTTCATATTGGCAGTTACAAACATTAAATATTTATATGTACTCCTGGAAATAAAAGACTAACAAAAGTTATGAAAATGTTTAGATAGCACAATAATATTTTTTTGCCCATAATTATTTTAACATGGCAGAAGATAATGAATAAAATGTATAAAACAAAAAATTATGTACACGACAGTATTCTTTGAATGGGAGCAGCTCTTAATTGTAGGATCAAAAGTTCATGATTTTTAGTCTTAATCCATTGATGAATCACTGACTCAGTCAAGGTGCTTAGTCGTTAGATCATCCACCTTGGATGTGGGAGGTCACAGGTTTGAACCCCAGCGGAGTGATGCCAAAGACTTATAAAAATGGTACTAACAACTGCCTCACTAGGCACTCAGCATAAAAAGGTTAGTGTTTGGACTGGTTCGCTTGGTGTCAGTATAATGTGACTGGGTGGGACATAATGCTTCATGTCTGTGGCATGATGCCCCAGTGCTAGACATCACTATAAACTGCCACACTGCAGACATCATAGTGATATGACCGAAAAATTGTTTAAGCTACATTAAAATCCAGATCACACACATACACACACAAACGCACACTGACTCAGACAACCTGTCAGACTTTTACATATTGTGTATCCCAGTGGATTGCTGACCAATAGTGTCTTTGGCTAGGCATGAATCATTATGTACTGTTAATTATATCTGCATTTACTGACAAGCTTGTCATGGATTTAAGGTCTTATGTTAAATTTCAGTTTACTTTATGGGAGAGTTACTTGTTGAAAGAAGAAACTTTGATTTGATATAAGATATTATGATAATTTATAGGTATAATTATACCCCTATAGACACAATTTGTGTGGGAACTTCAGTTGGTTTGTTTGGTAGTCCAGCCATCAAACTTTTTCTTACTTAATACCTCCCAAACCCATTGATACATCTTAATGAAACTGTATGCTTTTCTATCATGACTAGACACTGTGTATTCTAAAAATATTGCCTGTCTCATCAACTCTTTAAGTGTAATCCCCATATTTCTTACTGTGTCCATCCGTTTGTCCCACTCTTCTCTTGTAAATATCAAAATTTTTTATGCATTAGTATCATGACAAGTGCTTTTGTCCCATATTACATTTGGCTTTGTTGGTTTAGTACATTCAGAGTTATCTTCCCATGTTTGGAAACTATATTTGCACTTCATACGTCATGAATCATTAAAAGTTTTTTCATGTATGAGACTTTGTGACTTATAAAAGAATAAGGTATGTCTGATTAGCAGTTTGAGAGTTATCACCATTTTTTACAACATTGTATCCATCTGTCTTCCAATCTCTCGACAGTTAATATGTAAACCATTTGAGATAATTTATGAGACTTGGTGTGCATTATTAATTTTGCGGAGCCTGTTCGAGGTGTGTAGTATTACTGGTATACCTGTTTGCCCTAGTAATTTTTTTCTGGTGGTACATATTGCTGTACTTTTTCATTGTACTGGTATGTTGGTAGTTTCCATGAATAAGGAATGTGTGGAAATTCCCAATTTATCTTGTTCTGAATTTAATTAGATTAACAACATGTTTCAGATGCTACGTATATGTAATTAAATTGCTTGTTTGTTAGTTTTAAGTTCTTTTTTTATTTTTGTTTCATTACATTTTATTGTAAGGATAATATTTTACTGGATTTGATATTTTTCCCAGTAAATTTAGTCTTGTGTTTTGACCTGTTTAGAACACAAATGTTTGCTTCATTTTTTATTTTTAGCTAACCTAGTTCTTAATCTTGGTTCCAATTTTGTAAACATTGAATGAAAATGATTGGTCATTACCAAGGTCATGTTCGACCCATGTGTTACCTAAGTTGTAAACAGCCTTTCTTTTTTATTTATTTCCAGCATGAGAATCTGATTCTTAGATAGGGCTATTCTAGACTACGTGCTAAGTGGCATTTTTTTTTACTGCGCTGTTCAAATTAGTGATCACTTAGACCCGTCATGTGAGCCACCATGTGATCTAAAATCGTGGGTTAAAACAGACGTTTTCTAGTAGATTTTTCAGTCGTATTTTACACCTTTAGATCTCAAGGTGTTTTTTTTATGTTGATGCCAGTTGATTTAGACTTCTTCTATTTTGTGGATTTAATAATATATATTCTCTAGAAAACACACGAGTGCTCTTCTTTATAAAAATCCTGGGACAAAGACATTTAGTGGAAATTTATTCTGGAATTCTAAATGGGAACATTATACATTGTGATTCAACAAGGAACTGTTGCCATCAGTACAACGACCTCATCTGACGTCATCGCCTTCCATATTGGAACTTCATCGAGATTCAAACCTGGATTCAATTAGAACTGTTTAGCGACAGGACTTATATTTTTCAATTCTAGGATTCATTTTTGGATTATATTCACAAACCGTTAGTCCTATTTCATATTTTTACCTTGTTTTCTAGGGAAATAAATTATTTTGTTAAAACTTACAAACCTTGTTGGCTTCACTCTTTTTCTTTTCTTACTTTTGTATGAGCCTACATGTAACACAAAATATAATTAAATTTTTTTCTTTGACATAAAAGTCATGTTTATGACAAATTAATTTTAAATATTACAGATATAATTATAGTTATGATCCTTTAATTGATGTTTGACACCCATGTGTCATGTATGGAATGTGGTAAACAACAGGGATGTTGCGAAAGATATTCAGACCAATTGCAACTTTCAAAAAAATTTAGGATTTAGAAAAATTGAGTAATTTATCAGTTATTTACTAGCATATGTAAATGTGTGAAGTACATGCATTCCTTGGTAAGATTGCAAATCATCCTAAGATTTTCAGGAGAGTAGTTGTTCTCTGTTTGAATATTGTATAATTTCTATGTATAATTCTAAAGTCCCATAAATATTTTCTCATTTACTGAGTTAGAGTGTTTTGTGTTAACCGGATGTTTTCTGTCTCTCTCTGATAAGTACTTTGCCTAGGTGTTGGCATCCCTGACTCTAAAGTTATTATATCAGTAGTGTAGCTAGTAAGCTTCAATGTCAGCACCTCCTATTTTTATCAAAAATCGGTCTGATGTGAGTAAAATGCCTCCCACCAGATGTCCACAGTAGTGTGAACTTAATCATCCCACTTTAGTTACAGTTTTCAGTCCCACCAGATGTCCATAGTAGTGTGACCTTAATCATCCCACTTTAGTTACAGTTTTCAGATCACAACTTGTACAACTATTTAAAATCATCTATTATTAAGTAATTTCAGAGGTGTGGAGGGGGAGAGGGTCCAATTTTCTTTTGAGCAGGAATATTTTATTTCCCATCATCTCAAGATAATTAATTATTTTCATATGTAATGGTCATAATATGCTGTTACAGTTGCTATAAATCAGTGCAATTTTTTTTCTAGACAGATCTTTTTAATTAAAAAAGTGTCAGGCCCTTTGCCCCAAAGATTAAATTCTTGCCCTCTAATATAAGTGCAGTATACCAAGGTACAGATTTTGTCATGGTACCAAGCTCTAGAGTCAGTATTAGAAATCAGAAGGGGGGGGGGGCAACACACATACACACAAAAGCCCCCTCCCAAAAAATGGGAGAAAATTTCAGACCTTAGGAGGATTTAAGTTAGAAATAAAGGTAGGGTTTGACAAAAAAAATGAGTGATTCTTGCACATTTAGTTGAATTGCTGGTTTTATCATTGAGAGATAAATGTGAATTCCATTACACCTACCAGAATAGACCTGGGTTGACAGATCTAGTTTTCTCAGTTCTGGCAATAGGCTAATTATATCTGTGATCTAATGAATAGTTCTTTACTCTAGAGATGGAGAACATGCATCTGACAGAATTTGGGGGCTATAATTTTTATTTTGTATTTAAACTGCCCTTGTCCTGCCCTCCCCCCCTTAAATGGTTAGTTCCTGCCTCAAATTCTTTAATATCGATAATGGGGAGATTTGGTTAAAAGGTTGAGATTGTATTGGGAAAGCCTTTATTACCACAGAACAAAGACAAAACAAAAGAGTTGTCCTTGCTTCACTTGTAATTATTATGGGGCTAATGAGAAATTGATGTATTTACCTCAGATATAATTTTTTTATTCAGCATATCTCATTCAATCCACTGGAGCGAGTAGTAACTAGGGTGCATTAAATCATATCAGATGGTTGTATCAGATGGTTGTATCAGATTGTTGCCTTCACACTCATCATCAGAACAGAGATAAAAATGTCAGTATTGCATGCATTCAAAGCATCTCAACTCCTGGGTGGTTGTGATTGATGTGAGATAGGATCATCAAAAACAGTGGGGAGGATGATTTCATCTTGCCTTTCTAAGAAAAGGATCATTTGATAAATAAATCAGTTCATCATGGTGGTGGATGTCAGTATTTAAATACTCAAGTAATTGGTACAGGCAACCAAATTTAGTTGTAAATGGAACCAAAATGTATACATGTATATGAGGTGTGTTTATCATCATTACCTGACATCTGGCACACTATCAGGATAATAATAACAATAATAGTAATAACAACAACAACAATGATGATGATGATGACAATGATGATGATGATGATACGCTCATTCAGTCAATAAACCACTCTTACATAAGGCTTTCTACAATTACAAATGTATCATGTACAATTTTTACAAGTTTGTCTTCAGATAACAAAGCATATAAATAAACAATTAATCTACTACTATACATATACATATTTAGATCTACTACTACTATAAGACATATATAGGTACTGTATTAAGGACTATACTATGGTAAGGCATATACAGGTATTAAGGTCTACTACTACTATAAGACATATATAGGTACTGTATTAAGGACTATACTATGGTAAGGCATATACA